>ML803159.1:63885-86078 GCA_009831015.1 Picea engelmannii
TTTGTGTTGCAGCATGTTTCAGCATCTGTTCTTCATAAACAATCGATTGCCATCAATGACAACCTTGATCATCTGCGCCAACCTTGATCATCTGCGCCTTGATCATCTGTGTCATCTCTGTTGTAGGCATATTTCCAACATTGTCCTCAAGAGAAACAAGCTCGAGACCCAACTCTTTGTACTCCGACCTCATTGGGGACATGCATTAAGATGACAAGGAGTAGACCACTCTAATACCACTGATCCATATTTTATGAGCAGAACAAAATGAATACAGATTATTAGCATGTGATTAACACAAAATAACAGAGATATAATAAATTGGTTTTCTATTAAATAAGGAAATAAGCTGAAACTATAAATTACAACGGAAACAAACTTGTTGGAATGGTGGCGGCTTATCTCTGAGAAGAGATGTGACGGTTGTGCTCATTTGCAAGAATATCATTACAATGAGGCTCTGAAGGCCTTTTTACAATAAACAGGAATGCCAAAAACCCTAGACATCCAAAAACCTAACCCTAGGACATGAAGCACCAAAAGTCATGTGGGCCATGTCTAGCTAAGTTAGTACATCAACTTCCTCGGGTCGTAACTTTTGCATACCATCTTCATTTTAGGCATATGATAGCCCATTGGAATGGTATCATCAAGGAGATTCATTTTGGGGGATCAATCATGTATTCAACTATCATTAAGAAGTTCTATCCTGAAAAACCCTTCATTTAGGCCCTCAAAATGGCCCTGGAAGTTAAAACTGCTAAAAATAGTAAATTGCCAAAATTGCTAGAAAACTGTTTTCATCCAGTTGGAAAAGGTGGGTGGCCACCGATATCCCCCTGGATCAATCCTCCCTCCTTAGGAAGAAATTGTATCCATTTCATTGAGTTCCCCATTAGATGAGGAAATTTCTACTGAATTTGGCCCCGGGTGAGCCCCTTGCCTTTGTGCAGGAGCTGCCCTGCTTTGATGACTGGATAAAGTTGGATCCTTTGTTGTCGAGTGCCCTTGATTTGTGTGTCCACAATCTAATCGCTGGATGTTTGTTGTATTCATTCAGGGTTGATCTCTTTTGGTGTTAGTTGTTTTGCTACGTCTAAGGTGTCTAATAATGGTGGGAAATAAGGGCGATGGAGATCCACGTTGAACACTGGGTGCAGGCCAAGGAAAGGACGAATGTTGAAATCAAAAGAATTATCCCCCACAGCCTTGGTGATGGTGTATGACCCATAAATAAGTGGGTGAATCTTTTCATGGGGTCCTGTAAGGTGTTATTTCTGCAAGTGCAACCAAACTTTGTCGCCCACCTAAAACTTAAGTGGCACCTGATATTGATCATGGCGCTACTTGTACTTGTCATTAGACTTTTGTAGGATATCCTGAACCTGTTGGAAGATGTGTTGGATCTACTCAGTGAAACTAGTGGCTTTGTCAGCTTCAATTGGAGCAGGAGATGATTCGGTCGAGCTAACCGCAAGGGGAAGTGCAACATCTATGGGGCCCAAAGGTTGGAATCCCAACCCCACCTGAAAGGGGCTGTGGCTGGTTGATCTATGTAGGTCTCAGTTGTAGATATGTTGGACATAGGGAATGATCTCATCCCATGTGCGAGGGTGCTTTGAATTATACATGTGAAGGATATGTACAATCATTCTATTTATGACCTCAGTTTGGTCGTCTATCTAGGGGTGGAAGGTCGTGGATTTGGTGAGCTTGGTGTCCAGTAGTGACCAGAGGCTCGAACAAAATGTGTTGAGAAATGGACTGTCTTAATCTGAGACAATGGTTTGTGGGATTCCAAAATGTACCCAGACTCGTTCAAAGAAGATCTTGGTAGTGGCCTATGCTCTGATGTTCTTGTTGCAGGCAACCAAAGTCGACATCTTACAAAAGCGATCAACAACCACAAAAAAATAGTCATTTTCCCACTTGGTGGACGAGAGACCCGACATGTATTCTATTGAGATGGATTCCTATGGACTTTCAAGAGTTGGAAGAGGAGTGTACAGGCCTTGTTTCTTAGTGGTTGGTTTGGCAATAGCACAGGCAGTATAGGACCTGTTATACTTGTTGACCTCCTGTTGAAGTTTCGACTAGTAGAAATGTTTATGTAGCATTGCCACTCTATTTTCGATGCCGAAGTGTCCCGCCACCCGACTGTAGTGGGATTCCCAAATCATCTTCACTCACTCACTTGATGGAACATAGATATGGCCCAAACAACAGAACAACCCATCCTGAAGATGGAAATTTGGGGCCATCTAGAGGTTTCATAGCCACAAGAGTCTAGCACCATGGTGAGTGTCGCGATTGGTGGTCTGTCGAGGTAATCAACGATGTGATTGGTGCTTCCTGTTTTATACTTGATGTTGAGGTGGAATTGCTACAAGTATGTGGACCACTTTTGATGGAAATCATTCTACAATTTTCCTTGTGTCTGCATGAACTGCAGTGGATTATGATTAGTGTGGATGATTGTCTCCCTCCCAAGAATTTAATGTCTCCACTGGCGGTAGGATTGAACAATGGAGTACATTTCTTTGTCGTAAGTAGGGTAATTACGGACAACATATGATAGTGTCTCACTATGATAGGCCACGGGGTGGTCGTGCTGAGTGAGAACGATGCCCACCACATAGTTTGAAGCATCTGTCTCAATCTCAAAGGGTTGTTGCAGGTCTGGTAGTGAAAGTACTGGGGCTGAACACAAGTGCTGCTTCAACTCATCAAACACTTGTTGTTGGGACTGGCCCCATGAAATTTTCACCTTACCACCACCATTGGCTATTTGGCTGAGGGCCCATCCAATATGAGAGAATCCCAACACAAACCTATGGTAGAAATTGGCAAGGCCCAAGAAGCTTCGAAGCTCAGTTAGTGTGGTTGGGGCTGGACAGTCACAAATGACTTGGATATTGGATGGATCCACATGTATGCCATGCTCATAAACTATCTAGCCCGGGAAATGGACCCTGTCCATGCCTAGGGATCATTTTTCCAAGTTGGAATATAGCTTGTGTTACTGCAGGGTGTGCAAAACCTACTGAATATGATGCAAGTGTTCAGCCCAAGTCTTGTTGTAAATGAGAATGTCATCCAGATACTCCACTACAAAAGTATTGGTTAATGGTCGCAGGATATCGTCCATCATCCTCATGAAAGTGGTTGGATAATTTGTCAAACCAAAGGGCATGACCAACCATTCAAAAGTGCCTTCCTTTGACTTGAAGGCAGTTTTCCATACATCTGTCTATTCTATCGGGACCTGGTGGTAGCCAGACTTCAGATCAATCTTACCGAAGTATTTGGCCCTCGTGAGTTGATCAAGGAGGTCATTGATTCAGGGAATTGCGTATCGGTTTCTGACTGTGATTTTATTTAGAGCCCGATAATAAATGTAGAGATGCCAGGTTCCATCTTTATTTTGTACCAACATGATTGGGCTCCCGCAAGGTGATAAGATGGGACGAATGTGCCCCTTTTGGATCAATTGTTGGATCTGTTGCTTGATCTCCTCATTCTCTAAAATAGAGTGGAGATATACTGTCCCATTGGGCAGTGGTGCGCCGAAGGTCATATCGATGGGGTTCTTGACCTGGTAGTGTATAAGTACCCTGGTAGGTGAGGAGAAGAAATCTGAGTATTCTTCCACGACGTTATCTACTTGGTTCTGCTGTGTGGAGAGGTTGGCCGCAAAGACCCTGTATGTGGTTGTGATTTTTCGCTTATTCTGAGAGCTAATCATGAAGAAGACACTCTTCCCCGTCTAAGAGATGACCTTCTTGCATTTCTTAACAGAGATCAAGGAAATAACACTAGGTGAGACTACCTTGGATATCTTGTACAATTTCATGTTCAAAGTAATAATAACACTACGAGGCCTAGAATCATATACAACGCGACGTTTCCATAAATAAGGTTGGCCCAAAAGAACATCATAAACTTCGAGAGGAGAAACATCACGCAATACCTCATCTTTGAAGGGCTTGATATCATACGATAGTTGACATTGTTGGTTGACAGGGAGATCGCTTCCTTGGTGGAGCCATCCAATGGTGTAGGGTTGTGGGTGCGGCGTTGTCGGGAGGGCCAGCTGCTTGACGACCTCTACTGAGATGAGGTTCTTCTAGCTACCGCTATCAATGATGAAGTGAAGCGGGGTGTCTTTTACCCACATCTGTGAATGGAAGAGACATTCTCCTTCTTCTGTCTCGTCTGGTTCACCAGGATGGAGCTTGGTGGTAAAAATGGTGGCACCGAGTTCCACATCAATGATCTGTTTTCCCCTTTCTAGTTTTGGCTCAGAGTTATAACCTGCATCTGATTTAAAGTCTTTCACTTCAACCACCAACGATTTATTTGAGCGGAAGTTAGTAGTGTTATTCCAAGGGCTCTTATGGAAGTCGCACCACTTCCCGGTATCTTTCTTTGTATTTTCGCTATCCTTCTTTGCTTGCAGATTGGACTGGTTGTCATGATATTGTCCATATTTTCTCTTTCCTTTGTTCTGTGGGTTGGGGCCTCCCTTTCCTGGCTTTTGTTGTGAGGGGTTCCCAGGCCCAAATTGTCGTGTCTTTTGTTTGAGCTTCTGCTCGATTTTGATGCCATATCGGTAGGCCATGCCCAAGGAAGAGATGTCTAGAAATTCCATTTTGGTCTGGATGTATCTATGTAGAGCATCGTGATACTTGAGCACCAGATGTCACTATGAATATTTGATACCAAACTTGGTGCGCAAGGTATGGAATATATTTGTGAAATCTAGCACTTCTTGGTCTCTTTCTTGCCGCATTGTGGTCCATTTGGTATACAAGTCGTCATAACTTCCGACTGGGTAGTATTTTTCCTTAATAGTTTCCCTGAAGGATTCCCAGGTGGACATGATTGTAAATAATGAGGGTTCCTCTATTTCATTTTTCTCACAAAATGTTTCCCACCAATCTTTTACATGGGGAATGACTCTGAGGAGCCCAAAAGTAATCATTTCTCTATTCGAAAAGTTATGGACAGAAAAATACCCTTCTAGTAGATTCAACCACTTGTCTACAACATCTACATCTATCTGACCTTCAAATATAGGAATATCGAATTTTATTTGAACCTTGATGGGGGCGGCGTCTCTGCTCGAAGAAGATGCATTGCCTATGGGTAGTCGCCGAAGGATTTCTGTGAAACTTTCCATCATCTCGTTCCTTTGTTGCGTGAGGGATTCGTCAATCAACAATTTGAAAGGATCTCTTGTCCTATCATCGTTATCTTCTCATGCCATGAGAGGTCTCTTGGGCATGTGGAATATTTTTTCCTAAAGAGAAACAAGCTCGAGACCCAACTCTCTATACTCCAACCTCATTGGGGACATGCATTAAGACGACAAGTAGCAGACCGCTCTGATACAATTGATCCAGATTTTATAAGTAGAATGAAATGAGTACATATTATTAATAGGTTCTTAACAAAAAATAACAGAGATATAGTAAAACTAGTTTTCTATTCAATAAGGAAATAAGCCGAAACTGTAAAATGCAATGGAAACAAGCTTGCTAGAATGGAGGCAGCTTATCTCTAAGAAGAGATGTGATGGTTGCGCTAATTCGCAAGAAGATAATTTCAATGAGGCTATGAAGGAATTTTTACAATAAATAGGAATTCCAAAAACCCTATACATCCAAAACTCTAACCCTAGGAGATGAAGCGCCAAAAGTCATGTGGGCCCCGTCTGGGTAAGTTATTACATCAACTTCCTGGGGTCGTAACTTTTGCATACGATCTATGTTTTAGGCGTATGATAGCCCGTTGGAAAGATATCTTCGAGCATATTCATTTTATGGGATCAATAATTCTTTTCTCTATCATTGGGAAGCTCGATCCCTAAAAACCTTCATTTAGGCCCTCAAAATGGCCCCGAAAGTTAAAACTGCTAAAAATAGTAAATTGCAAAATTGCCAAAAAATTGTTTTGAGTCAGTTGGAAAAGGTGGGTGGCCACCGATATCCAACTAGATCAATCCTCTCTCATTAGGAAGAAATGGTCTCCATTGCGTTGAGTTCCCCCATCAGATAAGGAAATTTATGTTGAATTTGGCCCTGGGTGAGCCACTTGCCTTGGTGCAGGAGCTTCCCTGCTTTGAACAATCAATAAAGATGAATCCTGAAGATGGAAATTATAAAAAAATCCATTTTCACCCAACATTTGGTAGGTGTTGGAAAAGTCCAATTCTGTCTCATAGAGTTGGGGCCATCCAGAGGTCTCATGGCCGTAGGAGTCTAGCATTGTGGTGAGTGACGCGATTGGCGGTATTTTGAGTCAATCAACAACGTGATTAGTGATTCTTGTTTTATACTTGATGTTGAGGTAGAATTGCTGCAAGTATGTGGATCACTTTTGATGGCGACCATTCTGAAATTTTCCTTGTGTCTGCATGAGTTGCAGTGGCTTATGATTAGTGTGGATGATTGTCTCCTTCTCAAGAATGTAATGTTTCCACCGACGATAGGCTTGCACAATGGAGTATATTTCTTTGTCATAAGTAGGGTACTTATAGATAACATATGATAGTTTCTCACTATGATAGGACATAGGGTGACCATGCTGAGTGAGAACGACGCCCAACGCATAGTCTGAAGCATCTGTCTCGATATCAAAGGGTTGTTGCAGGTCTGATAGTGAAATTATTGGGGTTGAGGACAAGCATTGTTTCAAATTGTCAAACGCTTGTTGTTGGGACTGACCCCACAGAAATTTCTCCTTACCACCACCCCTGGTTATTTGGCTTAGGGCCCATGAAATACGGGATAATCCCAACACGAACCTGCAGTAGAAATTGCTAAGGCCCAAGAAACTCTGAATCTTGGAGTGTGGTTGGTGCTGGCCAGTCACAGATGACTTGGATCTTGGCTAGATCCACAAGTATGCCATGTTGATCAAATATGTAGCCTAAGTAATGGACCATGTCCATGCCGAAGAAACATTTTTCCAAGTTGGCATATAGCTTGTGCTACCGCAGGGTGTGCAGAACCTGCTGAATATGCTGCAAGTGTTCGGCCCAAGTCTTATTGTAAATGAGAATGTCATCCATATACACCACTACAAAAGTATTGGTGAATGGTCGCAGGATATCGTCCATCATCCTTATGAAAGTGGTTGGAGAATTTGTCAAACCAAAAGGCTTGACGAACCCTTCAAAAAGGCCATCCTTTTACTTGAAGGCGGTTTTCCATACATCTTTATGTTCTATCGGGAGCTGGTGGTAGCCAGACTTCAGATAAATCTTACTGAAGTATTTTCCCCCCATGAGTTGATCAAGGAGGTCATCGATTCGAGGAATTGGGTAATGGTTTCTGACTGTGATTTTATTCAAAGCCCGATAATCAATGCAGAGTTGCCAAGTTCCATCTTTCTTCTGTACCAACACGATAAAAAATCGCAAGGTGATGAGCTGCGATGGATGTGCCCCTTGTGGAAAAGTTCTTGGATCTATCTCTTGATATCCTCATTCTGTAATAGAGAGCGATGATAGACTGGCCCATTGGGCAGCAGTGCGTCGGGGGTCAGATCGATGGGGTGTTTGACCTGGCAGTGAAAAGGTACCCCAGTAGGTGAGGAGAATATATCTGAGTATTCTTCCACAACCTTATCTACTTGCTTCTACTGTGTGGGAGGTTGGCCACAAAGACCTTGGATGTGGATGTGATATTTCTCTTATTCTGAGAGAGAATCATGAAGAGCTAAAACTTCCCCATCTGAGAGATGAACTTCCTGCATTGCTTAGCAGAGATCAAGGAAATAGCACTAGATGGGATTGCCTCGGGTATCCTGTACAATTTCCTGGTCAAAGTAATAATAACACTATGAGGCCTAGACTCATATACAAAATGGTGTTTCCATAAATAAGGTTGGCCCAAAAGAACATCACAAAATTCGAGAGGAGAAACATCACACAATGTCAGGGATTGATGCCGTACGAGAGTCAACACTGTTGGCTGACGCGGAGATTGCTTCCTTGGCGGAGCCATCCAATGGTGGAGGTTTGTGGGTGTGGAGTTTTCGGCAGGGCTAGCCTCTTGACGACCTTTGTTGAGATGTTGTTCTTCTAGCTACCGCTATCAACGATGAAGTACATCAGGGTTCCTTTTATCAACACCTGTGAATGGAAGAGACACTCTCCTTCCTCTGGCTCGTCTGGTTCACTAGGATGGAGCTTGGTGGTAGCAACGGTGGCACTGGGTTTCACGTCAATGATCCATCTTCCCATTTCTGGTTCTGGCTCATAGTCAGAACCTGCATCTAATTCAGAGGATTTCACTTTGGCCACCTGGCCACCAACGACTACTTTGAGCGGTAGTCAACAGTGCTATGCCAAGGGCTCTTATGGAAGTCGCACCACTTCCCGGTATCTTTCTTTGTCTTTTGAGTGTCCTTATTTGCTTGTGGCTTGGAATGTTTGTCCTGATACTCTCCATCTTTTCTCTGTCCTTTGTTCTGTGGGTTGGGGCCGCTCTTTCTTGTCTTTTGTTGTGAGGGGTTCCCAAGCCCAAATTACCGTGTTTTTTGTTTGAGCTTATCCTCGATTTTGACAGCACATCGGTAGGCCACGCTTGATGATGAGATGTCCATAAATTCCATTTTAGTATGGATGTATCTATGCAGAGTGCCCCGATACTTGAGCACCAAATGTTGCTCTGAATCTTTGACACCCAGCTTGGTGCGTAAGGTATGAAAGATATTTGTGAAATATAGCACTGTTGGGTCTCTTTTTTGTTGCAGTATAGTCCATTTGGTATACAAGTTGTCATAACTTCCAAAAGGGTAGTATTGTTCCTTAATAGCATCCCTGAAGGATTCCCAGGTGGTCGTGACTATAAATAATGAGGGTTCCTCTATTTACTTTGGCTCACAAAAAGTTTCCCTCCAATATTTGACATGGGGAATGACTTTGAGGAGTGCAAAAGTAATATTTTCTCTATTCAAAAAGTTATGGACAGAAAAATACCCTTCTAGTATATTCAACCACTTGTCTACAACATTTTCATCTATCTGAACTTCAAATATAGGAATATCAAAGTTTATTTGTACCTTGAAGGGGGAAACACCTCTGCTCGAAGAAGATGCATCGCCTGTTGGTAGCCGCCGAAGGATTTCTGTGAAACTATCCATCACCTCGTTCCTTTGTTGCATGAGGGTTTCCTTAATCAACAGTTTGAAAGGATCTCCTGTCCCATCATATTTATTTTCTCCTTCCATGAGAAGTCACTTGGGCGTGCGAGAGATTTTTTCCTCAAGAGAAACAAGCTCGAGAGCCAACTCTTTGTACTCCGACCTCGTTGGGGACATGCATTAAGACGAAAAGGAGCACACCGCTCTGATACCACTGATCCAGATTTTATGAGTAGAATGAAATTACTACAAATTATTAATAGGTGCTTAACACAAAATAACAGAGATAAAGTAAAATTGGTTTTCTTTTCAATAAGTAAATAAGATGAAACTGTAAAATGTATCCGAAATAAGCTTGTTGGAATGGTGGCGTCTTATCTCTGAGAAGAGATGTGATGGGTGGGCTCATTCACAAGAAGATAATTAGAATGAGGCTCTGAAGGCCTTTTTACAATAAACAAGAATGCAAAAAACCCTATACATCCAAAAACCTAACCCTAGGATATGAAGCGCCAAAAGTCATGTGAGCTTCGTCTGGGTAAGTTAGTACATCAACTTCCTGGGGTCGTAACATTTTCATACGATCTCCATTTTATGCGTATGATAGCCCGTTGGAAATATATCGTCGAGGAGATTCATTTTGGGGGATAAAACATTCCTTTGGCTATCATTGATAAGATTTATCCCGAAAAACCTTCATTTAGGCCCTCAAAATGGCCCCGGAAGTTAAAAGTGCTAAAAATAGTAAATTGCCAAAATTGCCAGAAAATTGTTTTGAGCCAGTTGGAAAAGGTGGGTAGCCACCAATATCCACCTAGATAAATTAAATTATGCAAATTTATGTGAAGGTTGATAAACATCCAAAGCCATGCCTTTAGACAAGTGTGGATGGGTTCATCTAAATGACCAACTATAAGCAGATCTAGATCTGATACAGGTTTGTATTTGCATTCTTTGTAATGAGTCATAGGATAAGGTGTCTTAACTTAGACGGCGATAACATTTAGGCAGTGGAGAGGATAAGCTCGAAGGGCCTTATTGTAAAAATAAATAAGAGACCATAGTTAGGGTTTAGAGAAGGAAGTGTTAGAATAGCGATAGAGTAGCGAGAGGAAGAAAAGAAGTGAGACTTTGTGATAGTCCAGTCTTGTACACAGTTTTAAATAGACATTGATCTTAATACAAAGAAAATCAGTTTTTCCTGCATATGATGTCTATTTATGTTATCTGTGTTCTTTGACTGATATCTGTATGTCAACATATGTTGTAGATGTATATGTTAAGTTTGAATTGTAGGATTAAGACATATTTATTAAATCTTTGAGAGTTGTTGAGTTATTTCTAGGTTCTTCAGCCTGTGCAAGGAGTGCACAACAGAATCTTGGAACTCCGTGAGGCGGGGCAAAGAGTGCACATCTGAATTTTATTCTAAGTTTAGGAAGAACGTGCCAGGAGGGCACACTAGAAGAATTACAAACTCAAGAAAGGAGCCTTTGGGTTGCTGAATATATTGGAGGAAAGATTGTGCAGAGGAAGGCATAGAGAGAACAAAATTGTTGAAGATTCTCTAAGAGCTCATTCAGGTGGGTATCGAGTGAGTTCAAGGAGTGCACCAAGGAACTCTGTTTCGAGTTCAGTGAGAAGATAAGTGTCAAGGAGAAAACACTCAGAGAGTTAATGAATACTTTTCAAAGCTCAACAAGGAGTTCTTGAGTGGAAGTTTCCAAGAGGGCAGTTGCATTTCTTCAAGGGACAGAAGGGACAGAGACATTTGAGGTCCAAGCAGTTGAAGCTCAAGGAGACATAGTTTTTGAACACTCTGGAGGAATACCTATGCAAGGAATGCACCAAGACAACACTCAGACGAAGTATTGAAAGATAGTCAATTGAAGGCCAGTCAAAGTGCAAGGAGTGCGCGTAGAGAGAACTTGTTTTAAGTTCCAAAGATCAGCAGGTTGAGCACAGAGTGTACTAGGAGGAGAACCAAAATTATTCTAATGAAGACGGAAAAGGGACGAGTCCCTTAGAGACTGAGCAAGGTCAACAAGCTCATGAGAGATAGAATGAAACTGCATGCAGAGCGCAAGAGTGTGCAGGTCCGAGGTCGAGTTTCATTGACAAATCTCAGGAGGGAAAGCAAATGTCAAGACCCAAAGACACAGGGATCACAAGAGGTAGATCTAAGGCCAAGACCTTCGAAGCATCAAAATATTCCAAGTCGGGGAAGAAATCCAAAGCTCAGGAAGAGGAGAAACAACTATTGTTAGATCAGCTACGGAGGAGTGATCTGGACCGTCGAAACTACGTCTAGATAGAATAAGAGAGCACAAGAGAAGATCTGATCTGAGCCACTAGATCTTAGTGTGTGGATCAACAGTCGTTGATCTAGAGGTAAGTTGCACACACCTTAACCATTTGAAGGCAGATAGAAGAGTGGACTTTTCAAAGTCCCAAGTTCCAAAATCATCACGGCCGTCCATCATCAAAGGACAGGTGGCATAAAATCAACATTTCGTCGACTCACAAATCAGGGAAGTCAAAGGGAAGACTTGTGAGAACTCACAAAATGTGAACTCATGAGTTGATCTGATCGATTGGATCGAAACAATTCATGAGCCGTCGATCTGATGCAAGTGGGGTTTCGGGGATCGAAATATCTGAGTTGAGAAGTCTTTAGACTTCGTGAAACGCAAAGTACCAAACCACTTAATAGTTAGGTCCTTGGTCATAGCCCAACATCAAAGTCAAAGGGGCTAGAGGAAAGGAGCTAGTGCCTAGAAGGATTCTCCATTCGGGAAATCAGGAATCGGTAAAAGAGAGGTGAGTAATCCTCCGATTTTGCAAAATGCAAAGTCTCGATATGCGAAAGGGAGATCAGGACCATTGGATCGCGGGGATTGTGGACCATTTATATGGTGCATGAAACTCGCAATTTCAGGTTTCAGAAGAAGGGAGACGAGCAATCTTCCGACAACGTGAAGAATGAAGTCACAAAGCTCTCGGAAGCGTGGCCCCAGGTCATAGCTAGAGGTCATATCAGCGGAAGGAGAAGGGATGAGCTAGCTAGTGATGGGCTCTAGTTCAATACGTCGGGAGTTGGGATAGTCAAGGTTGGATCATATGTGAATAGCCGACGTCTGAGGTCACGAAGTGCCTTTTGGATAGGCACATGGTCACAACCAGTGGGCACATGGAGGAGGCTTGTGCCTAGTGCTTGTCTACGCAGGTGAAGTTTTCATAAAAATACCTGTGGATTGTTTCTTAGAGGTTCCAGCAGGGAATTGTAGACTGTTTTAGTTCAGTCTTGAGAAGATCCTAAGATTGGGATGTCGCGCAACCCTTTGGAGAGGAGGGGGTTTGCATCAGGTGGTATCATAGCTTAATTTCTTTTCTATATTTCAAGCGAAAGAGAAGAGGGAGATAGAGTATTGATTCCTTATGTACGATTTCTTGCAAGGTGTACAGTAAATGGTAGACAACCAAATGAGTTGAAAAAAAGAGGGTGAATATGGCTACTGTAGAACATAGGGGTGGTCAAGACAAGGACCACCAATAGAAAACCAAATTTGAGATAGATAAAGAACTCATATAAATAAGAGCAAAGATGGAGAGGCTAGCATTAAACATGTAGCAGGATGCAATGGTACATTGGACATATGAATGGCCTTTGAAGAGGAAATTAGAATGGCATGTACAGAAGTTGATGGCTAGAAGGAAACAACAAATGTTGAGAAGGTGGCTAAGGCATGCCGAAAACCTCAGTAACACATGAAGGAAAGTGGTTTACATATGTGAACCAGAAGTTGGAAAAAGCCTCAGTGATGATGAGGAGGAGAGATTAGATATGGATCTCATAAAATACCAGGTGGACAATGATGGACTTTCATATTGCTAGGTGGGAAATGATATGAGATCATTTGGAGATATCATAGAATACTATGAGAGCAGAAGAGAAAGTTCATATTTCCAGGTGGGCAATGAGATGAGATCATTGGAGGATATCATAGACTGCTAGGAGAGCGGGGAAAAAATCCCAGATTGTTGTGTGGGCAAGGGAGAGGAGATGAGATTGTATGACAATATCCTGAACTCAGAGGTGAGTCCAAGTCAACAAGGAGTGTTGACAGGGAGGATCAGAGGAGGAGTATTCTAATCATTGGGGGAATTCAGATATTCCTTCCAAACAACCAAGTTGAGGCCAGAGCATGTGTTGCAGGTGCAACAACAGAAGGACAACCAACAAGAAATTTCAAATAAGAGGAAAAGGAGAAGATATTGAAGTCTTCCCCAGTAGATGAAGAAGAACATTCTGAGGAATGATTGAAAATTTTCAGCCAGGAAGCTGAACAGGAGGTAACTACAACATTGGATTTTGAAGCAGAAGAGGAAGCATGCAACATGGATTTTACTGATCTGTGTGAAGAATTGGAAGCTCTGGAAAGAAGAGTGATAGTGAAAAGCATTCACATCCAATAGGCTAAGTTGGAAATAGAGGGAGGAGTATACCAGCCTGGGGAGCTACAAATCAGATTTGGATGATGAAATTGATGAGGGCTTTTGGTTGTGGTACATGTTGAGTACATGGTTGAGACAGGTAGTTGATGAGTTGGCGCACATACATGAGGTGTATAGTAGATGAAGAAGAACATTCTGAGGAATGATTGAAAATTTTCAGCCAGGAAGCTGAACAGGAGGTAACTACAACATTGGATTTTGCAGCAGAAGAGGAAGCATGCAACATGGATTTTATTGATCTGTGTGAAGAATTGGAAGCTCTGGAAAGAAGAGTGATAGTGAAAATCATGCACATCCAACAGGCTAAGTTGGAAATAGAGGGAGGAGTATACCAGCCTGGGGAGCAGTTGGAAGAAACTGGAACTGAATGAGCACCAAGGAAGTTGGCAAAAAATAATATGTTAAGGGAGATGGTTGAACAATAGTTCAATGAGGAAATTGCAGAACTGAAATTTGTAGCCGAATGGCAATTTAGTATTACAATAGAAGAATATAGCATGAGAGGTCAATATAATTTGTCCTTTCATCAGCAGATGAAGGAGATGCAGCAAAATAATCTGCATGAAGGAAGGAGTCAGCCAGCAGAGCAGTTGTACAGGGTGATTGAACAAATCAAGAGGTTGATGTTGAGGTCAACACAAGAATAAATTAGCAAGGAGAAGCTGAAAAAAGGAGAACCTTCCATAGTATCATCGAAGAAGAAGAAGAAACAACAACAACAATAAGGCAGTGGAGCAAGTAGATAGCTCCAAGGAAAATTTTGGGACCCAGGTGGATTTCAACAGAGCTGGAGAGGTCATGAATAGGAGATCATGAATTCTTCACAACAATGGAGTATGATGCAGGAGCATATTTCCACCTCGATAGATGCGGCAACAAATCAACACATCAACACACATCTGAAGATAAGGAGAGGCACTGACCTTCTCATTTCTAGAATTTGAAACATTAAATTATGTAAATTTATGTGTAAGGTTGATAAACAGCCAAAGCCATGCCTTTGGACAGGTGTGGATGGGTTTGTATAAATGATTGACTATAAGAAGGTCTAGATCCAGTACATGTTTGGATTTTCTTTCTTTGTAATGATTCATAGGATAAGGTGTCTTAACTTAGATGGTGATAACATTTAGGTGGTGGAAAGGATAAGCTCGAAGGGCCTTATTGTAAAAATAAAGAAGAGACCAAAGTTAGGGGTTAGAGAAGGAAGTGTTAGAATAGCGATATAGTAGCGAGATGGAGAAAAGAAGTGAGACTTTGTGATAATCTAGTCTTGTACATAGTTTTAAACAGATATTGATCTTAATACAAAGAAAAACAATTTTTTCTGCATATGATGTCTATTTATGTTATCTGTGTTCTTTGAATGGTATATGTATGTCAACATATGTTGTAGATGTATATGTTAACTTTAAATTGTAGGATTAAGATAGATTTCTTAAATCTTTGAGAGTTGTTGAGTTATTTCTAGGTTCTTTAGGATCTACAAGGAGTGCACAACAGAGTCTTGAAACTCCATGAGATAGTGCAAACAGTGCACATATGAATTATAGTCTGAGTTCCGGAGAACGTGCCAGGAGGGCACACCAAAATAATTACAAACTCAAGAAAGGAGCCTCTAGGTTGTTGAATACCTTGGAGGAAAGATTGTGCAGAGGAAGTCATAGAGAGAACATAATTGTTGAATATTATGTAAGAGCTCATCTAGGTGGGTATCGAGCGAGTGCAAGGAGTGCACCAAGGAACTCTATTTCGAGTTCAGTGAGAAGAGAAGTGTCAACGCGAAGACACAAACAAATTTATTGAATACTTTGCAAATCTCAACAAGGAGTGCTTGAGCGAAAGTTGCCAAGAGGGCACTTGCATCTCTTCAAGGGACAGAAGGGATAGAGACCTTTGAGGTCCGAGCAGTTGAAGCTCAAGGAGACAGAGTTGCTGAAAACACTAGAGGAATACCTATGCAAGGAGTGCACCAGGCCAACACTTGGACGAAGTGTTGAAAGACAGCCAGTTGAAGGCCAGTCAAAGCGCAAGGAGTGTGCATCAAGAGAACTTGTTTTAAGTTCCAAATTTCAGGAGGTTGAGCGCAGAGTGTGCCAGGAGGAGCACCAAAATTCTTCTAAGGAAGTCACAGAAGGGCCAAGTCCCTTAGATACTGAGAAAGGTTAACAAGCTCAGGAGAGATAGCACGAAATTTCACATAGAGCGCAAGTGTGCGTAGGGCTAAGGTCGAGTTTCAATGACAAAGATCAGGAGGGAAAGCGAAAGTCGAGACCCAAAGTCACAGGGCTCGTAAGAGGTAGATCGGAGGTTGAGATCTTTGAAGTGTCAAAATCTTCCAAGTCAGGGAAGAAAGCCAAAGATTAGGAGGAGGAGCGACAACTATTGTTAGATTAGCTGCAGAGGAGCAATATGAACCGTTGAAACTACATCCAGACAAAAGAAGCGAGTGAAGGAGAAGATCAGATCTAAGCCATTGGATCTGAGTGCCTGGATCAACAACCATTGATCTAGAGGTAAGGTGCACGCACCTGAACCATTTGAAGGTAGAAAGAAGAGTGGACTTTCCGAAGTCCCAAGTTCTGAAATCATCGCAACCATCCATCATCAGAAGACAGGTGGCTGCAGATCAACATTTCACTGACTCGCGAACTCACAAGTTGATCCGAGTTGTTGGGTCGAAACAGGTCGTGAGTCGTCGATATGGTGCAAGCGGGGTTTTGGGGATTGGAATATCTGAGGTGAGAAGTCTTTCGACTTCTTGATACACGAAGTTTCAAAATGCTTAATAGTTGGGTCCTTGGTCATAGCCCAACATCAAAGTCAAAGGGGCTAGAGGAAAGGAGCTAGCGCCTAGAAGGATTCTCCAATCAGGAAATCAAAAATTAGGTAAAGAGAGGTGAGTAATACTTCGACTTCGCGAAACGTGAAGTCCTAGTATGCGAAAGGGAGATCGGGACTGTTGGATCACGAGGATTGTGGACCGTTGATATGGCACACAAAACTCGCAAGTTCTGGTTTCAAAAGAAAGGATATGAGAAATATTCTGACAACGTGAAGTGCGATGTTGTGAAGTGCTCAGAAGCTAAGCGTCAGGTCATAGCTGGAGGTCATATCAGTGGAAGGATAAGGGAGAAGCTAGCTAGTGCTAGGTTTTAGTTCGAGAGATCGGGAGTCGGGAGACTCAGGGTTGGTTCATATGTGAATACCTAACGTTCGAGGTCATGAATTTCCTTTTGTATAGGTACATGGTCACAACCAGTGGGCACATGGAGGAGGATTTCTCCTAGTGCTTGTCTGCGGGGGCGAAGTTTTCATAAAAATACCCGTGGATTGTTTCTTAGAGGTTCTAGCAGGGAATCATAGACTGTTTTAGTTCAGTATTGAGAAGATCCTAAGACCAGAATATCGTGCAACCCTTTGGAGAGGAGGGGGTTTGCATCATATATGAGCATCATAGAGAAAGAACTGATATCTCCCCCAACTGCACAAAGTAGGCACCAGTCTGAATCACGGATATATCCCTCAGTAGAAGAGAGCAAGAACTGGTCTGAATCGACGATATCTCCCTCAACCACCACCAGATATGAGCAGGTTGCAATAGATAACACTGAACAATGAACAAGATTATGGCGTAACGCCCTCCCATCGACCCTTGGGATTTGGTGCGATCTGAAATTTATTAGTTTATCTATCTTATGGTGATGCGATGTATGACATCATGGCTTCATTTACGACATTTACTTCTATACAAATACTTCCCTGCAGGTTGTGTATAACCCAACCTCCACATCCTGACTCCTAGGCCCTATCCCTATATTATATGTTAGTAACCCTAATACATATAGGCTATAGTGCACATGTGACATACCCATTACAGTTTTTAGTGGGTACTCGACGTGGTTACACGTCAATTTGACAGGTGGATAATTTTAATGCATGTCAGTAATGATGTTTTATTTTTATAACAATATGTCAAATACAGGTTGCAGGATAAAATACAGGTTGTAGCCCATCAAATTCCAGGCCTAACTGGCATTTTCTAGTTATAGGTTGTTTTCTCACCAAGGCCTAGTACTTAGATTTGATTTTCTCTTAAGCTTTTGTTTCATAAATTTCTTTTCAAAAACTTTTGTTATCTTTTGTTTTTGGTTTAATTGTTTTTTTTTTTAATTGTAACTTGGAATTTGGAGGAGTGCTTACATTACCACAATTATGTTAGTTTTTTTTAACTTATTTTGTATTGGATTTGGGCTTTTCCTTAAGGATTCTAGTAATGGTTAAAGCCCATGCACATAGGGTGTTGAGAATTTAGTTGATCTTACCTATTTCAAATTTTGATGGTAAGCCCCGAATGATTTTCCTATGAAGAAAGTCTATCTCAACTTTTAGGGCTCCAACTCTTGCTACAGCCTCTTTGTTGTATCTCACACTAGGTTTCGAGAATCAATAAATCACTATGTATCATTTTATTGGATATGTGTTATATTATTTACATGCAAAAAGACTCATCATTCCAACTTGTTCCCAAATAGAGTTTTGGATTTTTTTTGTCCCATTGCAATGTAACATCACTTAGAGGATTAGGGTTGAATGATACTCCATAATACCTATATATTGTATTGTGAATTGTTTTATTTATATATTGAGAAAGAGGATTTGAATTCTATGGTTTTGAAATTAAGGTTTCCAAGGAAATCTCTTTTATATTTTGTATTTGAGCCATTGCTTAGTTATTATTTTTAAGGTTATTTGCATTACTTCTACTGCAACGGCTTATCAACCACTATTTTATGCCTTATATTGCCCCAATTTTAGGAAACCAATATATCATTTAGCATCGCCCACCACATCACATATTGTTTTTAAACAAATTAAAAATGGATATGGAGGTATATCCAAAGTGTTTCACAAATTAGTCCAACCAAGCACCTTGCACTACTACAATATAGAGTCTTAGTGACAAATTTTTCTTTATTTCCCTTTGTTATTTTTTTGAATGTTTGATGTAGAATTTGACAAATCTTGGGGCATCAAAACTCGTGTCATTATCATGCTTTGAAATGGCACTTTGCATCATTTTTGTGGATTGAAATGACAATTGAGAATCATTTGTCCATTTTGCATTGCAATTTGCATCATATTGTGATGTGAAAATTTATTTGCATTTAAAATTCATTATTTAATTAATAATTAATCAACTATACATTCATTGTCATTTTTTCTAAATAATTTTCACTGTATTCCAATCAATAAATATATTTTAGTACATAGATACACATGATTAAGAAAATACATCTATAAATTTACAATTATTTATACACAATTCTAATTTTCTTCATATAACAAGTGTTCTACCACCACTTCATGGGGTATCATAATTTTTGTACAAGAAATATTAATACATAAAAATTAAATACAAAGAATTCATAAAACCACATTTTATAGTATATTTGATACATGTATATCATTGTATTGGATAGTAACTATTATAATAATAGATATTATTCTTTAATTTTTGGAACTAGCTAGGGGTGATCACTAGGATTGATTTTGCAGGCTAAAAAGCCAAGGTAAGGGTTTTAAGGGAATACAAACCATGGGCCAAGAAGAGGATTTATTGGATTATATTGAACACCCATTGGAAGATATTTCCATTTTCTCTAATATCCCTTTCACTTTGTCAACCCTAGTACATGAGACCCCAAGAGGTCGAGGGTGCAGGGGGTGGTGGACCAAACCTTATGGGTTATATTCCAATCATCTAGTCATATAAGTGATGGATTTGGGCCCAAGTATGGATTTGATACTATATTGGGAATCATATTGAGTCAATATCTAATCTAAAATCATGAAAATGTACAATCCATAGATAGGACCAATAATTACTCTTTCCCAAGTCCGATTGTATATGATTTGAATGAGGTGCTTGAATTGAATAAGACAACATATGATATGCTTTTAGGGTTGCAAAATGAGGAGTTGTTGGTAAAAATGGTTAATGATTTTGTTGGAGAGGAGGAAGGAAGGTATGGGGTTGATCCATTCTAGATAACAGAGGTAGAACATTGTGGTTAGGTGAAGGGTTTCAATGAATCAACTGGTCCAAGAAACAAGGTGGAAGGTAGTAGGAAATGAGTATGGGCGCAATCAAACATGGGGAATAAAGGAAAGTTATGTGAAATAAAATAAGCCACATGTGATATTAATATTGGAAGATGACATTAAAATGCATAAATTTGTTGAAATGACAAACCAAGCTATGGTGGGGAGGTTTTATGGATACCAAGTGTTAGAGAAGTTGATTAAAGTTTGGATGGAGACTGCTTGGAGACTAGTTCTTGGATATAATCCAATCTTCCACCTTCTCGTTCAAGGTTGTATTTGATTTATCTTTAGATAAATGGTAGACACTTCAAGGATTTTGGGCACATATTCATTGTAGGATCATTTGCCTCTTTCACTAAAATTTTGGATTACATGATTTAACCCAATGTTGGAATGAACATCCATCCATCCTATGTGGGTAAATCTATGAGGCCTTTCACTAGGTTTTTAAATGATGGACACTTTTAGGCAATTGGTAGTAACTTGGGCTCATTTTTGGATGTTCCAAATTTCTCATCAAGCAAATAATATTCCAAATTTCTATCCACCTTTTTGGATGTCTATACTCGTTGCACTTTCTAGTAAAAATAGTCTTCTTATTTGGTTGATTTCAAGGGACCACTGCCTACCCAAGAAAAATGGTTTTCTTGAGATAATTTTCAAACAACATTTCCACACTTACTAGAGAAAGTGGGGACACTTCAACTAAATAGGGAGTAACTAATAAGGAATAGGAGGGAACAACATACAAGATTGCCCCCTCAACTATAAATATAGTTACCTACTTGATGAGAACCCTCCAAAGTTCTCATATTTTTAGAGGTCACATTTAATGGGTACTTTTACCCTCGAATCAAAAAAATGTGCTTCCAAAATCACCTCCTTATATTCTCGATGTTAAAATTACAACCTGTTTGAAACTGTGGCCTTACCACTCTATATTTTTGTATACCAAGACCTTTATATCAACCCCCAAATTGAAAAGTGGTGTTCCGAAAATCACCTTTTATTTTTTGGGGTTAAAATTATGACTTGTTTGAAATGATCTACTTGACAATTGGTACTATTGCAACCAAAACCTTAAAATCCACCTTTTGATGTTGACACCTAGTTGGATGTCCATACTTGTTTCATTTTCCAACAAAAAAAATCTTCTTATCTGGTTGATTGCAAGGGACCATTGCCTACCCAAATAAAATGGTTTTCTCCAGTTGATTTTCAAACAACATTTCCACACTTACTAGAGAAAGTGGGGACACTTTCCACTATATAGGGAGGAAATGATAAGGAATAGGAGGGTACATCATCCAAGATTCCCCCCTCATCTATAACATATTTACCTACTTGATGAGAACCCTCCAAAGTTCTCATTTTTTTAGAGGTCATATTTAGTGGCTATTTTTATGGTCGAATAAAAAAATGGTTCTTCCAAAATCGTTGTCTTTTATTCTCAGCATTAAAATTAAAACCTATTTGAAATTGTGATCTTAGAATTCTATATTGTTGTGGATCGAGACCTTAAAACCAACCCTCAAATCAAAATGTGGTGCTCCCAAAATCACCCTTTTATTTTTTGGGGTTAAAATTATGACGTGTTTGAAACGATTGGCTTGATAATTAGTATTGTTGTAACCATAACCTTAAAAGCCACCTTTTGATGTTGACACCATGTTGGATTTCCATACTTGTTGCACTTGCTGGGAAAAATAGTTTTCTTATTTGGTTGACTTAAAGGGACCATTTCCTACCCAAGGAAAATGGTTTTCTCGAGTTGATTTTCAAACAACATTTCCACACTTACTGGAGAAACTGGGGAAACTTTCCACTGAAGAGAGAGGAACTGATAAGGAATAGGAGGCACAACATGCAAGATCACCCCCTCAATTATAAACATAGTTACCTATTTGTTGAGAACCCTCCAAAGTTCTATTTGTTTTTAGAGGTCACATTTATTGGTTGTTTCTACCCTCAAATAAAAAAATTGTTCTTCTAAAATGACTTCCTTTTATTCTCGGCATTAAAATTACAACCTGTTTGAAACTATGGCCTTAGAATCATGTGTTTTTGTGTATCAATACCTTAAAATCAACCCCCGAATCGAAAATTGGTTCTCCCAAAATCACCCTTTTCTTTTTTAGGGTTAAAATTATGACTTGTTTGAAATGATTGACTTGACAATTGGTAATATTGCAACCAAAACCTTAAAAGCAACACCCAAATCAAAGAAAAAAAAATCATAACTTAAAATTAAAAATAAATAAACAACCCACGCCACTCCCTTTCAAAGAAAACTTTTTTAAAAATAACCCAAAAACCTATTAAAAAAACAAACTTTTAAAAAATATATAAAAAGTTAAATATTGAAAAATCATTTTGTTTTATAGAAAGAGAAAAAAAGATTTGAAAATAATTTATTA
>ML803159.1:89346-154895 GCA_009831015.1 Picea engelmannii
ACGTGCAAATTTACCAAAAGGCTATGTTGACATAGAAAAGTTGCATGTTGCAGTTTTAGATTCTGCTATTCCAGTCTATTTTGTTGCTTATGAGTTTGATACAACAATCGATTGAGCGAAAGATGTTTCTGTTTATTCTGTTGACCAAGAAGGGGCAGCACCGGAGTGAGAAGCATCACTAGAGACAGAGAAAACATTGAAATCACCCCACGTTTAGTCCTTGCTTTCTTCCTTTGTCTTACCAATGAATGTTGACTCGAACCAGCTTCTGAAGATCTTACAATGTGGGGATGTGTACCTGTGTACAACCTTTCTTTTGTTGGATGTCAAGCCTTCGAGTAATGAGTCGAGGAGATAGCAATCCCCAAACTTCTTATATCCAAGTCTTATTAAGCCAAGCTTTCGAGAAAACTGATAAGTTGTAGAGACTTTCCATGCTTACCCCCTTAGAGACTATATATTAGCTTTAAACCTATTTACTAGGTCAAGGTATAGTACTTAAATATGTCAATCTTCTGATGTTTTAACATAATCTCAATCTTCTGATGCTTTGACATATTCTCAATATTTTGATGCTTTGATATATTCTCAGCACAAACCTAACCCTCACAATATTACTGATAAAGACATATTCTCAATCTTCTGACGCTTTGACATATTCTCAATATTTTGATGCTTTGATATATTCTCAGCACAAACCTAACCCTCACAATATTACTGATAAAGTTGTTGGTTCAACAACCCAAACGAGAAAATGAAAGTAACAACAAAATATTGCCATGAAAGAAAGAAAGTAAAGATGCTAGAAAAAACAAGATCCAAGAAGTCCAACAACACGGACATGCCGAAACGCCCTGGCATGGCTTTCATACTCTTCCTGTATGGAATTGAAAGGCATTATGTTTTTGGAAGATTTCTTACTCATATAAGCAAGAACAAAATATTAAAGAATGCATAACTCAATTAAGGATTTGAATAGCTCAATATATAAACAGAAATATAAATTAAAATGACTGTCAATGGTCGAGAGGCGAAGCAAGCGAACGCCTACCTATGTCGAAGCTGAACCTCGTGCACCCGAACCTAAAACTGGGGTGCAAAACTAAACCTCATATAATCCTATTCATCCACCCATGACTCCTTGTTAGGATGCATGTAGGTTGCCACATCGCTTGCATGCATGTAGGTTGTCAGAAGAAAAGGCATTGATTGGAACCTCTTTTAGTTCCACACATAGACATCGACTGTAGTGTCAAGCATTCATTGATTGCAGCAGACTGCAATGCCACAGAGCCACAACCTCCAAAGTGGCGAATCATATAAATTTATTTTATTAAATAATTTTTAACTCTGAAAATTTGTTTTAAAATTAAGCATACACCAGGGGATTTGTATCACATCAAAATGATTTTGGCCAATGAAAAATTCAAAAATTATGAAAATATAAAAAAATATTGTTTTTTCGAAATAAATTGGAATAACATATATATATTAGAAAAAAATTGGGTTATAATTTACAAAATAAATAAGTTTTGAACCCTAGTGGATAATATAGTACGTACTTTGGCAGGTACTAACAAAATGACATCTCTAACCAACAATGAAATTGAAGACATGGTTATAGAAGAAGCATTCAAAGAATATTGTATCTTTGTTGTTTAGCAAGTTAAAGGTTACATCACTAATATTGTATCTTTGTCGAACAAGCTAGGCTACATCACGAATGTCTACGGACTCACAAGATCGGGAGACAAGGAAGCATTCCTTCATCACTTAGAATGGATTGCCAATCACATCGGCCCCCAATGATGGATCGTTGGGGGCGATTTCAATATGATAACAGGTCTAGAGGGAAAAAAGGGGGGCACACACACAACGAGCAGTTCTACTATCTCATTGGCCTTATGAATCTCATTGATGTAGAAACAGACAATGATCCCTTCACCTGTTCCAATAGACGCCCAGGAACCCAGCATGTCTCCAGCAGATTAGACTGTTTTATAATCTCAGAAGCCATCATGTTGGATGGACTAGCTTGGAATGCCACTGTGATCGATACTCTGAGTTCGGACCACAGGCCAATTCTCTTATCATTAAACATAAGTGGCACCACGAGCAGAAAACCTTTCCGCTTTGAAAAATTATGGTTGACTCACCGAGATTTCCAAGCTAACATCAAGATCTAGTGGAAAGAAGTTGCTATCCCAACAGGTACCCCTATGTAGAGATTTCAACACAGGCTAAAAAATCTCATGCAGCATCTAAAATCCTAGAATATGTCCACTTTTGGCAACATTTTTCAAGCTCAGGAAATTCTCAATCAACAAATACAGAGCCTCCAACAACAACTTAGATCACAAGGCCTCACTGATTCTATAAAGGAGCAAGAGGCTCTACTTAAAAACCAGTTGGCAGAAAGACGAGCGCAAGAAGAAATCCTGTGGAGACAGAAATCTTGCATCCAATGGCTGAAAGAAGGGGGGGGGGAAAGACCATATTTTTTCATAGATCAATGGTCCAACGACGTCAAACAGATCACATTACACACCTAATCTCATAACTAGGAACATAAATTCAACAACATGCCGATATAGAAAAGGAATTGCTCTCTTATTACAAAAACCTTCTTACGGAACCCCCCATAGATCGATCAATTGCAATTGACTCTATCCTCAAGCATATCCCTAAGGAGGTCACTAAATAGCAGAACGAGGTTTTGATGAGCCCTATCACTCAAGAAGAAGTTGATCAAGCCCTATGGGACACCCCGCTGGGCAAGGCTCCTGGGTCGAATGAGTTTACTTCAGACTTCTTCCATAACTGTTGGATCATCATCCGTGAAGATGTCTGGGAAATCATAGAGGACTCTAGAAGATTTGGGCAGGTCCTTCAATCCCTCAATGTCACCTTTCTCACTCTCATTCCTAAAGAGAACAAAAATACCTCCCCTTCGCACTTCCGACCTATTGCACTCTACAATGTAATTTATAAGCTCCTCACGAAGATCATCGCTAAACGCCTTAAACCTATTCTTCCTTTCATAATTTCCCCGGAGAAATCAAGCTATGTGGAGGGCACACAAATTATGGACAGTGTTATTTTGGCTCATGAAGTAATCAACTTGCTTCACACGACCAAGTCTACAGGTATGCTTCTAAAACTGGATGTCTCTAAATCCTTTGATAAATTAAGCTGGAACTACTTAAATTGAACCCTCCTCGCCTTTAGTTTTGATCCCCTGTGGGTCTCTTGGATTGTCAACCTCACCTCTTCAACCCTATTTTCCATCTTGATCAATGGTGTCCCCTCCAAACCTTTCTCCCCCTCCAAAGGAGTTCGACAAGGGGACCCACTTTTGCCCTTTCTCTTTATCATCATGGCGGAAGGGCTGAGTCGAGCCATCAAAGAAGCCATTACTGATCACTCTCTCTCTGGTCTCACCCCCCATAGAATCTCTGCCCCCATCTCCCATAGTCAGTCCATGGACGACATACTCCTAATGGGGTACCCACAGCCCGAGAAGCAATTCACCTCTGATCTATCATCAACCTTTTCCGCGATGCTTCGGGCATGGAATTCAATCTCTCCAAATCCAAAATCTTCTTATTCAATATGCCCCTCCAGATCCAACACCACATTACATAGTTACTGGGGTTTACCCGTAGTGTCCTCCCCTTCAAATACCTTGGCATCCCCCTTATTGACAACCCATTAATAAATACCTCGTGGGACACACTGCTTTCTAGCTTTCGAAAGAAACTCTCCCTATGGTCCTTCCGCTCCCTCAATATGCCTGGTCCCCTCATCCTCCTCAAGTTCGTCCTGCAAGCCCTACCAATCTACGTCTTCTCATCTCTAGCTACCCAAAACTTTATCCTCGGCACATTAAGGAATATCCAAAGGAGCTTCCTGTGGTAGGGAACCAAAGAAGGGCGCAAAATGACTCTGGTTAGCTGGCAAAAAGTTTACAGACAAAAGGAAGCAGTGGGTCTCAGTCTTGGAGACCCAACTATCCTCAACAAGGTCCTCAGTGCAAAAATTTGGTGGAGATGGTTAAAAAGAATGCAAGACCTATGGGCACGCCTCTAGAGGAAAAAATACATCCCATCCACCCCGAAAAGGGTGCTAATCAGGTGGAATGGTCAGAGCCCGAGCTCTCTCATTTGGAACGCGGCTAGGAACAACAAGGGACTTATAACGGATCACTCCTTCTGGGAATTGAAAAATGGGACTTCATCCCTCTTCTGGATAGATTCATGGCAACAACTTCTAGCCCTAAACTCTGATCCCACTTTGAGTACTTTCATTCCCCTCACGACAAAATCATGCCTCCTCAAAGTGTCCGACTTCTGGACTCCGGAAGTTACAAGGAACACCTGGCGCAATTGGAAAAACTCCCATGAAGATTTTAACATTCCTGATGAGTTAAACATCCAACTACTACCGGATCACCTCAACTCAAGTAAAATCTTTAGTCAATAGGGGGAAGACATCCTTAGATGGGGTCACACCACCACCAACACCTACAACATTCAAGAAGCTTACCACCTAAGGGCAGGCCATAGATCCTTACCAAAAGAAGAGGTATGAGGAAAATTTTGGGGAGCAAAGCTTTGGCCAAAAATTAGCACCTTCCTTTGGTTAACGGTGCACAATAACATTCTCACCTATGAAAAATTAAGGAAAAGAGGCTTTATCGTCCCTTCCTGTTGTCACTTATGCGGCATAGAGGAGGAAACTCAAAACCATCTCCTCAATTTATGCTCCTATAGTTCAAGCATCTAGGATCATAGTGCTAGCATCATGAGAACCACGAACAGGAACCTTACAAGCATCCGAGAGACAATCAAGGCCTGGAGAGAGTTATCTTTTCAATCCCCTATTCTCAACAGAATTTGGAAGCTTCTACCAGGCTTCATTCTTTGGAAAATATGGAAAGAACCGAATTGACGAATATTTAAATTGGCCTCCAGGAGTTGGCAAGAAGTCAGGACCACAATCCACTCCAATATCAAAGAAACAATATATTTTCACCATTGGACGGACCAGGATTTAAATAGTCTAATGAATGAGCGTCTCATACTTAATTCTTGGAAAGTCAATTTCCCTCCCTTTCTCACGCCCCCCTCTACAACTCTTAGTGGTAAAACTAGCCCCACCCATTGGGAGGCTCCGCAAAAAGGTTTCCACAAAATAAATTTCAATCGAGCCTCCAAGGGGAATCCAGGACCTCCAGGTTATGGAGCAGTCATTCGCAACAACAAAGAAGAAATCCTCCACATCACTGCTGGGAATCTGGAGCATAATACCAACAATGCAACAAAAATATGGGGACTCCTCAAAGGTTTGCAAGAAGACAAAGATTAAGGGATTTACCCCATTATAGCATAAGGCGATTGGCAGATTGTCATTAATCTCCTCTATCATCTCCTCAACGGTGAAGACCCAGAGGAAATCTCCCCAAGTTGGAGACTCATGAATGAACTAATCAGAATCAAATATATTCTTCAGCCTTAGTGGGTAATTCTTCCTTCCCATGTATGAAGAACAGCCAACCAAACTACAAATTTGTTGGAAAATTTTGGGGTAGACTTGTAGGAAGGAGACCTCTCGTTCTCTCCAACCTCTTCTCCTACCCATCCCATCGTGATTGCTTGCAAAAATATAGCTCACAACAAGGACCAGCCCTAGGATGGGGTGTTTTTAGGCTCAGCATTGGGATAGCCTAAGGGGAGGCCACCTGACTAGAATTCCTACCACTTGGAGCAGGCTCAGACGTCCCCCCCCCCTCTACTGTCACCTCATGGGATTAAATCCCCCACTGTCATTCCTCATACCTCACTTGAGGCCAGCCTGCTACAACTTCTTGGCATTTCCCTTCGTGGGAGTGTTTATGACGATGGGATGGACGACATCGCGGTCCCATCACTAGCTCATAAATGGAGCTCTTAGGCCATATCCTAGGCACGCCAAATCTCATTTGCACCCTCGGCCTCCGAAGTCTCAACCCTCCATGGTTTTTGACATCATCCTGTCTTGTCTGTCTGAGCTTCTTTTGCCCTCCTGGCCTTTGGTTTCTATCTCTTCTCCACATTCATCACAGAGCCTCTAGGTCTGGCTAGTTTGGACCAACCCATTGTACCTTCTTTGTGTTTTCTTCTTCTGGTTTCCTGATGCTAATCCCATGCCTCGTCTCAAGGGAAAATCGAGGAGGGGAGTGGCCTGGTATGTGGCCAGAGGAAGGGTTGTGTGCGACAATGGCTCTCCCCAAGAAAACGAAGGTGTCCCCAACCTAAAACCCATTGCATCTCCCTTTCCTACTCAACCAAATCGTGAAAGCACCCCAGACCTCTACCCACTCTCGAATCCTTATGCATGTCGAATCGAATGCTTCGACAGCGTAGGAAATTCACTTGGTTTTTCTCCTCCTCCCCCCTCCCCTCCTCATCGTCCTTCACCTCAATCTTCTCCCCCTCGCCACCATCCTCCTCCACCTCTCGTCACCTCCATTGTTCCTTTTCCTTCAGCCCCATCCTCCTCTTGTCATGCATCCTCCTCTGACTCTGCACTTTCCCCTCCGCTCCTCTCAACTTGCTCCCGCTGTGCAGAAAGAACAACTCTCGCGGAGTCCTTGGAAGAACTCAAGCATGGATTAGGGAATGTCAAGACCACCATTCACATGCTACAGAGAAAGGAGTTAGAGCGCTGGAGTCGCATGGACCTCCTGATGACTTTCCTGCGGGACCTCAGACAAGCTATCTCAGACAGAGATAATCTTGGCAGAGACAATTTGCAGGTGCACGAGGATTTCGCAGGGCAAAGGTTAGACCCCAGAACTAGTTAATTATGCTTCTAGTTCAGGCTCACTGGCTCTTTGATTTTAGATATGTGTTTAGTTTTGTTTCTTTGGCCATGAGAGGTTGCCTAGCTATGGGTAGTTTGGTCTCAGCTTTTTTTGATCTTAGCCTAGCACTCAGAAACTATGCCCTGCATGGCACTATAGTTTTATCTTTCTGAAAATTTTACATCTTTGTTTTGGACAAGTGGCAGCATTGGTTTCCCATCAGGGCAATGCTGCCACATCCGAACATGCATGATAGACAGCTGTAACCTCCTTCTTTTGCAGAATTTAATATAATTTTCTAACTTATATAAAAAAAAAAAGTTTAAGGTTAGTAATGAATATTTCGACCATAATTTCCTCTAGGAGCAAGCATAATTGCAGGTACAAAGAATTCTAAGTGTCACCTCACTTTAGATATATCAACATACAACATCTCTCTTTTACCAATCAAGTGGTGGTCTTATTAATCATTAAGCAAGTTTGATGTGAGCAAAGTTTGGAGGTTTAAAATCCAAGAAATGTTGTGACCACAATTTGGAGGTTTAAAATTCAACAAATGGAAGGAGTCCAGAACAAAGGTCAACTTAGTGAATTCCAAGTTGGAGAGTGTTAAAGTAAGGTAAAAGGTGAATAACCAACTTAAATATTGTAGATGATGTTGAATTACCAAATCTTGTGGTTAAAGTAGTGACAAAAAAAAGATAATTTTTTTATGAATATACTTAAAATAATGTGAAATCAATCAAGGTGGTTGAGAAGCATGTATCAATTGATAATGATTAAATGTGATTGGCATAAACATATATACATCATAAATTGGGTGACATAGTGGTGAATATATTTACCCAATATCTATTATTCTTTGATTTATTTGATTTATCTAAAAGGTCACAAGTTCAAATCCAGAGGGGAGTAGGGTATGCATACCTCCGTAAACTTTAGCAGACAAATCGTTGTGGGGAGGGGGTCCCTTGTCCCACAAGCAAGGGGATCTCATAGACCAATTTGGTGTCTAGTCGTGACGTTAAAATTAAAACATTATTATTATTATTATTATTATTATTATTAATTGAAACACATAAAGTAATAAAAATTTGAATATGTAAGTTTCCAAAATATACTTGAAGAGAATAATAATAATAATAATCATCTAAGATACATTTTCAAACAATCCAATCTCCCCTACCATGTTATCGTATAGATTTTATTTTCTTTAATTTTACTTTATCAAATCTAATAATCTATTATTTTATTTCCTTCAATAAAATTTTCATTATCTTTTTAAAGTTTCATTAATTTTTTAAAATACTAAATACCGACAAAATAAAATATAGTTTGTAGAAGCAATAAAAATAATGAAAAGATAAAATTGCTTTGAAGAAGATCTATATACATAATATATAATTATGTTGAAGGCATATCTTAGGGATATCTTTTGTTGAAAACCTATGAACTAACTAGTTGACAGGTTTTCAAAAACCACCTTCCTTGCTACTTGTGTTGTTCTTCAAAACTATCCCTTCAAACTTGTACCATCCTTCAAAACCAGTTTTCAATGTTTGTCTAACAATTAATATTAACATGTCATTTTTCTATCCAATGGTCAAACAATGTAAAGTTGTTATATTTTTATGGCAGTAGATGTTTCCTTCTAGAGCGATACTGTGGTTTTATTTGGGTCATGGTCGTCAAATCCATTAGACTACCATGGATCCAATCCATTCCGTCCACTTGTACCTTTTTTTGTCTCATTCCTCATTTCGGGAGTTTCGGGAGCGCCATCTCTACACCGCCTATCCTTGTAGTAGTGGGTTCAACGAAATCTAGATTTAACTCTATCCCGTCTATTCCAATTTGATTTGGGTTTGTTGTTCCTGGTGTTCTTCAATCCTTTATGGTTGGGATCGATTCGTTTCTTTGAATGATGTGCACTACTTTGATGAAATATCATTGTTTGATGGATAAGGGATCGACTCATGTAGGTCGTTCCCGAATCCAACAAGAAACCACAATACACAAGTGTTTCTTCTGTTGTTGTCTATACACATTTGGGTGCTTGGGCGTTTACAGGCAGGGATGGTACTTTGGGACTCGATCCTTAGTGTTGTTGATGATTTTATTTTCCTTTGTTTTTACAGATAAACATATAATCCCATGCCTGGTTAGGGCGTACGGGATCCAAGGAGGAACCAGGGCCATATCATGAAGGATGGTACCCCTAACCCTAAATATCCCAACCCTTTGAGGGATCATCTAATGTGATTGAAGAATGACACATCAAATCCCAAAAATAATTTTGGAGTACCACCTGTTTCCGCAAAGGGGCCTTGATCCAAATCCATGTCATAGCGATTGTCATTCATTTTCTTCAGTTATCGTTGATGATGAAGTTGGTTCTTCTAGCTTGAGGCCTCGGGGAATTAGGTCATTGCCATATTTGAGTCTTCCAACTTGCGATGAGGAAGAGGACTTCAGCAACATGTTATTGTATCTTTGAATGTGCTCTTCTTTTTAAGTGCCCTCCAAAGGTCACCATGTATTATTGCCAATCCAATGAGGTCCCTATTGAAATATATAATTCCTACTTATCTAATATGATGTATTAAGAAGTAGAGTCAATCTCTACGTGAGTTGTGTGATCTTATTATTAGGAGTTTGTTAGGGAGTTGGATTTATGAGATCCTAGATTCATGTTTATGGTTGAGATATTTGCTCAACCTCTCATCCTATAATTGGAATAAGTTAGATCTGATAACTATCATTGATCTCTATATAATGAGCCACAAATGTATTGTATAAGAAATCAAGTAATCTAATAGTCTTGTGTTATAATGTCTCTCTCATTTGTTATTTTGGTATCAGAGCGTTAAGGTTGGGAGTGACTCCTTCACGGGAGTGCCCAGGCACATGTGGAGAGTAGAGGAGTGTGTTTGACTGATTGAAGCTTGCAGTGTTGTATGTTCTTGCTATTGGCGGTGAAAGTCAACTGGTGTGGTCAGAAATCGTGTGGTTAGTGTGCGATTGGGGAAGAAATTGATAGTGGAGGACCGAATGATAACAACGATCAGAACCTATCGAGTTTTGTAGTTTTGAGATACAGCAGGTTGATGGGATCATCCCTAACGGTATCACAAAATAAAACACATTGAAAGGTGCACTAGAGTGGAGGAACCGGTATTGAGTGGAGCATCCAGCTTATTAGGTTTACCACCGAGTTTCAAATTCAAAAATTGAAATTGCCATATAGAGTTTTCCTAGTATGTGATGAAGGCATTAGCAAGGATTTGGTGATGCTGGGAATGGCCATGGAGAAGAAGAAAGCTAAGTTCGGTTTGGGGTGACAGTCATCCATGGCGCTGGAGCGAGAGGAGAATACTGAAGAAGACGGAGAGAGAGAAATGACGGAAGACAGCATGCATCTTCTTTATTTGGCCAATGGAGGGGATGTTGCAGCCATAGAGGCTTTGCTTGACTCAGGAACGGATGTCAACTACACGGATTTCAATCACCGGACCGCCCTTCATGTGGCCGCTTGCGAGGGTCGTAGGAATGTGGTCGCTCTACTCCTCAGCAGAGGAGCTAACGTCAATTCCCAAGATCGATGGGGCAGCACGCCACTTGCAGATGCTATACATTATAAAAACTATGATGTGTGCAAGATTTTGGAGGAAAATGGTGCAATGTTGTTGATGGCTCCTATGCATGTCACAAATGAACGTGACATTACATATTACAAAGTTGATCCCGATGAGCTGGATTTCAGAAACAGTGTTCAAATTACAAAGGGAACATACCAAATTGCGTCATGGAGAGGAATACGAGTTGCTGTAAAGAGATTTGGTGAGGACGTCCTTATAGATAGTGAAAGGGTGAGCGAATTTAGGGACGAGTTGGCTTTGTTGCAAAAAGTGTGACATCCAAATGACATTCAGTTTTTAGGTGCTGTCACTCAGAGCATTCCCATGATGATTATCACTGAGTACTTACCAAAGGGTGATTTGTGTGCATATCTGAAACGAAAAGGATCATTGAAACCACTAAAGGCAGTGAGATTTGCCCTTGATATTGCAAGGGGAATGAATTATTTACATGAGAATAAGCCAGCACCCATTATCCATCGATCTTGCAGACTGTCGACTGCATGATTTAAAATTAAAGGGCATGTGACAAACCGCTGTCCATGATATTGCAGAGGACTCATTTTTTTGAGTTTTGGAGAGGAGCTGCAATTGCTGAGTAAAGGAGTCTTAAAACGAGAGGCTTCTATTGTTGGAGTTTGTTGTTCGCGTCATTACATGGAGGTGTTATAGCGAAATGAAGTGAGGTGTACGTGCTCATTCCGTCGGACTCACACATCCGCCAAATCAAGTCACAAAAGCGAGATTGAGTTGTGAGTGATATTTTTTGTTTGAAGTTGTGAGTATTTATTTTATTCAAGTTGTGTGAAGTGGTTATATGTGTGTCTTAGTCAAGAATGATGATAAGATGTAAATGGACATATGTAATGGGCTTGTAATATTGGGCATATGATTGGTGAGAGTATTGTTGATATTTTGTGCACCTGATTGAATTGTTATAGGGGGTGCATGATCGGTTGTACCCGACACCCTAGGTTATGGTCCAAATTGTAATGCTTAGCCATGGGCAAGCTAAATTCCCCAGGTTTGTTGTAAGCCCTGATATAAACATGCATACATGTTGTAGCGCATAAGTGCGTGTGATCACAGGATCTGATAGTCTCTCATAGAGAGAGAGGTTGTTGTATCAAGTTGTGTAATTAACCACTAGGGTAGGTACGAGGGTGGCAGGTGTACTCGTATGCTAACTTGATAACGAATCGAAGAAGTGGGAGACTTTGATTCAAGGTGGGGATGTGAGATGGAAGAATCTCAAAGTGTGAGACCAAGTTGTGAGTCTCAGAGTGTGAGGTGTTGTGAGTCTCAGAGTGTGAGGGACCAAGTTACATTTAAGGGAGAGTTTAACATTGATGAACTATGTAACTGAAAACAATTCCTAGAGAACTAGCGGTTACAGCGGCAGATGACCCATGTATTCCGGTAGATGGATTGTGTCTTATATGGACATCAATAATTATATGCAGGTACGAGATGCAAGAGGAAGCAAAGAAAGTTCAAGGATGAAGCCCGTAGTAAAGCAAGCTCAAGTGAAAAATTGAAGCCATGACAATGATGAAGATATGACCACAAAGATATTTAGATAAGTAGTCATTAAGGGAGAGTGTTGCAATATATAATTCCTACTTATCTAATATGATGTATTAAGAAGTAGAGTCAATCTCTACGTGAGTTGTGTGATCTTATTATTAAGAGTTTGTTAGGGAGTTGGATTTATGAGATCCCAGATTCATGTTTATGGTTGAGATATTTGCTCAACCTCTCATCCTATAATTGGAATAAGATAGATCTGATAACTATCATTGAGCTCTATATAATGAGCCACAAATGTATTGTATAAGAAATCAAGTAATCTAATAGTGTTGTGTTATAATGTCTCTCTCATTTGTTATTTGTTCCTTATTTTCTTCTCTCTACCATTGAATCAACCATTTTTTACCCCAGTTCATAGGTATAGCGAGCATTAGTTCTTTGTAGTCATGGCCTTGATATGAAGGAACTTATTTAAGATATATTTTACTATATTTAAATTCATTATTATTGTTCACATTGGCATCGAGAACTGCAAGTAATACACAAAGTCAATTATTCCTATTTTCTAACAAGCTTTGGGAGGGTTGGGACACAGGATAATATATGATCACGATTGTTGTTCCTATTGGCATTGAGAACCGCAAGTAATACACAGAGGCAGTTATTCCTATTTTCTAAAGGCTTTGAGAGGGTTGGGAGACATGATAATATATGATCATGATTGATGACATTTTGTGTTTATATTTGAAAATGTAATCCTGAAAAGATTATGAGAAGTAACTTTTATTTGGAGGTTGGTTTTTTTGGGGCAATGGGTTGAAAGGCTTTTTCTGATATTTCCCATCAGAGTTATGGCATTTGTGTAGATCTACTTTCTGTTTTACTTATGTACATAATGTTGATCAAAAAATGGAAAAGAAGAATAATTTAAGGTATCTGTTTTATTATTATTATTATTTATTTTAATTGGGGGAATCGACAACTGGTGGTTCTCGTATTTGCATGACATGGAGTCGATCCTCGTCGGCTACCACTATAACCCCAGGTGCAACCACCCAGCGTGCAAGAATGGCACACGAGTAAATCCGGGTGAAAATTGAACATGAGATTTCATTTTACAAATTTCCTTCCATTTACACGGCACTTGCCAATCCGTCTACACCCATGCGGACCTGTTTTATTATTAATAATTATTATACAAATACATTTTAATTTAATTAGATTATATTCTCAAATACATACATACAAGGTTACCATGAAGTAATATGGGTATCCGAGCCTTTTTAAAAAAAAATCCATTGCCAAACCAAATATTTGGGTTAATTCTGAAAACAAACTTGATGCAATTCTATGTCTTTTAATGAAGACATAATTTTCCTATCCCAGATTTTTTTATATCCCTGTTTAATATTAATATTTTATTATGAAGAACTACCAGGTTTATAATAAAACCTTGAAAAAGAAAATTTGCTTTCATTATTTTAGAAGTTTGAAAATTGAATTAGTAAAAAGTATAAGGTTTGTATCTTTTTAAGCTTGTATTGTAAGTCCTGTACATGTTTATTTCAAATTCGTTGGAACATTTAATGACAACATATTTATTATACCTAAATTTATTTTCATTTCATATGGCAATTTATGCTTGATCGCCAACCTTTCTAAGAAAAAGACATTCTTAGATATTTTAAGAAAAAGACATTCTTAGATATTTTAGAAATTCATTATTTAATTTAAACTTTATTTTTAATTCATTATTTAATTTAAACTTCATTTTTCATTCTTAGTTATCTTAAGAGCCCTAATTTTGTTAGGGCAAATTTCAGTGCAATTTAGTTTTTTTAACGGGAGGGCATTGTTTAACTTTACATGTCCTGGATAAATTTGTTAGTTTATGCCTTTAAAAAGGTGAATTCGAAAATATCTTTAGTGTTAGGTACATAACAGAGTGATAGTAGTTATAATTTAATTTATGCTTTTAAAAAGGTGAATTCGAAAATATCTTTAGTGTTAGGTACATAACAGAGTGGTAGTATATATAATTTAATTTAATTTTCGATAAAAGTATTTTTCACACTAAGTATTAATATAGATGAGGTGAATTTGTAAAAACTACTATTTTAAATAATATCATGTTTAATGATAAAAATAAAAAAATATAATTTGTAATGTGTTAAGATTTATAAATATAAGATCATAATTATATAAAAAAAATTATTTATAAATAATAAAATTAATAATTATATTTTAATAATTGTTAATTAGGTTTAGTTTTAGTGGTTTGTGTTGAGGGGTGTTTTCCCTCAATTAGGATCAATTTTAGTAAGTGATATGTACAGCTCTTAAATGAGTAAGCTATTCAAAAAGTCTCGACTTTCTACAAAATCTAGTCTACCTAGGGTATTATCCTCGAAATGAAGGGAAGTGCAAGTTTGGTTTCCAGGCTCAATTCCAAGTAAAAAAACAAAATTAATAATAATAAAAATGCAATGTTAAGAATCATTTATATAAAATATGGTAGATCCATTTTAATTCCATATCTATGAAGTACAAAGATTAAATCCATGAAGGTGCAAACCTTTTTCAAACTATGTTTCCTTACAAGTTTCATTTGATCTTCTTGACTCTTGATAGTTTCAAAGTTAAATGGATTTATTATGATTATAAGTATATATTGTATTGTTTCATTTGATCTTCTTGATTCTTGATAGATTCAAAGTTAAATAACTTTAGGATGATGATAACTATATACTATATTGTTTCATTTGATCCTCTCAACTCAAAATTAAATGGCTTTAGAATGATGATAATTATATACTTATATACTATATTGTTGTTACTTCCATTATGAAATAGAGTTTTCTAAATCACAAAAGGATTTCCATATTCTATCTTTATGCATACTCCTATAACCTTTTTCTCAATTAATTATGTATATAAGTAATTTAGTAGAACGTGGTATAATAGTCAGTAATTTTGAAAACTTTAGCAATTCCTACTATTGAACATTAATTCACGTCAACCTGACATATCTTCCTTGGTTTTACATTACATACATACCTTCCTTGGTTTTACATTATATACACTATGCAAATGCATTGAGAAATAACTCATTAGTTATGTATTCATCTATTGTATTGCAAATATAATTTGGGTTTTTGTGAACTAGTCATTTCCACTTTAATTAAACTCCACCTTAGTTATACACATACCATTTTTCTCTATGGAAAAAACAACTTTATTACAACTTTATTACAACTTTAGATACAACATTTTATATTATATTTACTTTAAATGTGAAATTAGTATAGGCCACTAAGTTTAATTTTGGTTGTATAATAATTTAATCTACACCTCATTCATACAAGGATCAAAGTGTCATATTGAAATGGGAGTATAGTCTTTACCTATTTATATTTGTAGAATAGTAATACGTATTAAATTAATTAATTGAATAATTGATGCAAGAGCATCGCTCCACCTCAGCTAATGCACCAGCTAACCAACACGTAGATGCGCAATGGAGAAAGAGAGAGGCACCGACCCTCCCATTTTTAAATTTGAAATATGGCCCAATACGGATTTCGTGTTGTAAGGCTCATAAATGCTAGGTCATGCCTTTGTATAGGTAGTGGATAGGGTTGCCTTAAATGGTTTCCTGTAGCAGGTCCATATCGTAATCAGGTCTAGACATTCATTTGTGGAATGTAGCCGTAGAGGTGTGGTGTCGTAACTGAGACAGTGATAGCACTAAGGCGATGGAGAGGATAAGCTCGAGGAGCCCTCATTTTGTAATTAGGAGACTTGAGAGAGAGATCTCAGGTAGAGAGATTCTTAGGAGAATTAGGAGGTATAATAGTTCTGAGAGAGAGCTTGAGAGAACCAAGACTCTGTTGTAGTCTAGCTTTTGTAAACATCTGTATAGACACACAGAGATAATAGAAAAGAAGATTTTGTTGCATATGGTGTGTTTATGTATTTGTATTCATTGTTATGCGTATACATGTCATTCATGTTTTGAATGTATGAATTGGTGAAGTATTGAATGAGTTTTAATTGTTTCTCTCATTTTGAGTTTCCGAGTGCAAGGAGTGCACACAGTCTGCAAAGAGTGCATTGATAGAGGTGAGTTAGCCTCAGGAAAAGCTCAGGAGAGATATCGTTGAACCTTCATTAGTAGAAGTGCAAGGAGTGCACTAGAAGAACTCTTTGATGAGTTCAGAGAGAACCAAAGTTACTGAGAACTCTGTAAATCTCTGTCAGGTGGGCATCGAGCAAGTGCAAGAGTGCACAGAAGGAACTCTGTGTTGATTTCAGGGAGGAACCAGAGTTACTAAACATTATGTGAGTGAGAGATCTCAAAGGTGTGCATCGAGCAAGGGTAACACCAAGAGGGCGAGAAGAATTTATTTCCAAGAAATCATTCAAATCTGAGTTTGACGAAATCCCAGAAATGCAAGGAGTGCGTGGGAGATCGAAATCTTTGAGGAAATCAAGTTTAGAAGGAATAAGGCAAGGAGTGCATAGGTGACGGATGCATTATAAGTCCAAAATCTCAGAAGAGATAACGCTTTCAGACGCACAAGTGAGACCCAAGATAGTCAAGTTCGCAAGAGAAAGTTCAATGGTAGAAGCCTTTGAACATTTGCAAAATATTCCAAGTTAGAAGAAATTAAAAGCTCAGGAGGAGGAGCAACAACAACTGTCGGATAGGTTGTGGAGAGGATCATGGACCGTCATATCACTGTCCAGCGAACATGGGAAGCGTAGAGGAGAAGAACAAATCCAATCGGTGGGGAAGAATTGTGGGGCCATGACAAGCTCGAAAGATCATATTTCTTGAGCGGGCAATTTCAACCATTGTTTCAATGAAGGGATATGTGGTAGCTGGAGGTGAATTGTGGGGTGAAAAGAGGGTTGGTATAAACCACTCTTTCTCGCACCCGCAATCGCATAGTTCTGCAAGGTTATATCCCAGAGACATATTGAAGGAAGGGTCTAGTGTAATGGAGTTAGCACCCAAAAATTGAAGAGGGCCAGAGCGCGCAGACAGAGGCTGTGGGTATTCATAGGACCTGCGCCTAAACAAAAAAAAGGGACCTATGTAGATTTGTTTTGGGTTCGATTAGGAGCCCGAAGAGTCGATCTGACTGAGAATAAGGAAACATCCAGAGATCGGGAGGTCGTGTAGCCCAGGAGGGAAGGGGGTCTGCATCAGGTGGTATCAGAGCTGAATTTTCGTCTGTAGATTTCAGGCGAAAGAGAAAGAGGAGGAGGCCAAAATTTTTTTGCAGACAACAGACAAAGGGAGAGACGGTAAAAGGAAATAATATTATGAAATCAAGTGGTATCATAAGTGAAGATTTTCCTATAGACAACAGGTGAAAGGAAGGCAGATTATTGATGCTCTTTGAGAAAGTTGTTGCACGCGCACATCAACATCAAAAATTTAAATAACCAGGTGAGTTGTAAAAGGAGATGGAGATGCTCTCGAATGTAGATTGATCCATAGGCTTTCTAGGAGGGCAAGTAGGAAGTGGAAAGGGCTACTGAAGGTCATGGACATGGCCAAAGAGAAGGCCGCAAGAAGAAAATAAATCCATAGATGGATCTGGAGTTCAATGAGGTAAGAGCACAAATGATGAAGCTTTCATTTAAAATGCAGCAGGATGCAAAGGTGCATTGGGTATATGAGTGGCCGATGAATAAGAAGGTAAAATGGCATGTTCAAAAGTTGTTGGCCAGAAAGTAGCAACAAGGGTTGAGAAGGTGGCTGAGGCATGCCGAAAACCTCAATGAAACATAGGAATTCTGATTGACATATGTGAACCAGAGACAGGAAGACACCTCAGTGATGAGGAGGAGGCGAGATCAGATGACGATCTCATAAACTGTCAGGTGGGCAGAAATAGACTTTCAATTCGCCAGATGGGCAATAGAAAGAGATCAGTGGAAGGTCTCCTGTACTTCCAGAGGAACAGTGTTGAAAGTTCAAATTGCCAGGTGGGAAATGAGATGGGATCGGTTGATCTCATAGACTACCAGGTAGGTAGAAGAGAAGTCCCGAATTGTCAGATGGCCAGGGGGAAATAAGTGAGATTGTCGGAAAGTATCAAGAGATGAGAAGTGAGTTTAGGTCAACAAGGAGTGTTGATAAGTGGAGGTCCATATGGATTTACAGACCATGTGAATGAAGATGATGAGAAGTTAAATACTTCCACAATCCAAGAGGAAGATCATAGGATCATTCTGATTATTGGAGGGATCAATGCATTCCTACCAAGCATCCAAGTAGAGGCCAATGCACATGATGAAGGTGCAGTAACAAAAAGATAGCCGGCATAAACTATAAAAGAGGAAGAAATGGAGAAGGCACTGATGTTTTCCCCAGCAGAAGAATATGAGCATTCAGAAGAATGGTTCAAATTTTTAAACCAGGAAGCTAAAACAAAGATGACCGCAACACTGGAGCCTACAACAGCAGAGGAAACATACAACATGGATTTTGCTTATCTGTATGAAGAATTGGAAGCCCTAGAGTGAAGGGTAATGGTGCAAAGATTTCACATCCGACAAGTCAAGTTGGAAGCAGATGGAGGAGCATACCAGCCAGAGGAACAATTTGAGGGATTTGGAAATATGTTAGCACAAGAGGAGCTGACAGAAGCTAATCTGTCAGAGGAGGAAGCTGAGCAGCAACTCAGAGATGAGACTATAGAACTGAAGTTTGCAGCAGAGTGGCAACTTAGTGCCACAAAAGAAGAAGAAAATGATATGGGGGATCAAGATGATCTACCCACTGATAAGGAAGAGTTTCAGCTGAGAAGACTACATAAGAAGAGCCAACCACTGGAGCAACTAGACAGAGTGATAGAGGATATCAGGAAGATGATGATGAAGCTAGTGCAAGAATTTGTCAGTAAAGGAAAACTGAATAGAGGAGAACCTGCAACAAGAGCAGGGAAGAAGGAGGAGAAGAAGCAACAACAGCAAGGAAGAGGGGCAAGAGGACAACTCCAGAAAAGAATTTGGGATCCATGAGGATTTCAACACTAGAGAAGAGGAGCTCATGATTAAGAGCTCATGTTTTTCCTAGGAGTGGAGAATGATGCAGGAGCATCTCTCCACCTCAGCAAATGCGCCATCAATCCAACATGCAGATGCACAATCAAGAAAGGGAGAAGCACCGACCCTCCCATTTTTAAATTTGAAATATGGACCAATACAGATTTCATGTTGTAAGGCTGATAAATGTCAGGCCATGCCTTTGTACAGGTAGTGGATAGGGTTTTCTTAAATGGTTTCATGTAGCAGGTCCAGATCGTATTCAGGTCTGGACATTCATTTGTGGAATGTAGCCGTAGAGGTATGGTGCCATAACTGAGACACTGATAGCACTAAGGCAGTGGAGAGGATAAGCTCGTGGAGCCCTCTTTTGTAATTAGGATACTTGAGAGAGATATCTTAGGTAGAGAGAGTCTTGGGAGACTTAGGAGGTAGAATAGTTCTAAGAGAGAGCTTGAGAGAACTTGGACTTTGTTGCAGTCCAATTTTTGTAAACATCTGTATAGACACACAAAGATAATAGAAAATTTGTTTTTCCTTCATATGGTGTGTTTATGTATTTATATTCATTGTTATGCTTATATATGTCATTCGTGTTTTGAATGTATGAGCTAGTGAAGTATTGAATGAGTTTCAATTGTTTCTCTCATTTTGATTTTCTGAGTGCAAGGAGTGCACACAGTCCGCAAAGAGTGCGTTGACAGAGGTGAGTTAGCCTCAGGAAAATCTCAGGAGAGATATAATTGAACCTTCATCAGTAGAAGTGCAAGGCGTGCACCGGAAAAACTCTTTTCTGAGTTCAGAGAGAACCAGAGTTACTGAGAACTCTATAAAGCTCTTTCAGGCAGGCATCGAGCGAGTGCAAGAGTGCATAGAAGGAAATTTGTTGTGAGTTTGGGGAGGAACTAGAGTTACTAAACACTTTGTAAGTGAGAGATCTGCAAGGTGTGCATCGAGCAAGGGGAACGCTAGGAGGGAGAGAAAAATTTCTTTCCAAGAAATCCTTCGGATCTGAGCTTGACAAAATCCCAGAAACGCAAGGAGTGTGTGGGAGATCGAAATATTCGAGGAAATCAAGCTCAGAAGGAATAACAAGAGTGCGTAGGTGACAGACGCATTCTAAGTCCAAAATATCAGAAGAGATAATGCTTTCAGAAGCGCAAGCGAGACCCAATATAGTTAGGTTCGCAAGAGAAAGTTCAAAGGTCAAAGCCTTTGAACATTTGTAAAATCTTCCATGTCGGAAGAAATCAAAAGATCAGGAGGAGGAGCAAAAGAAATCATCGGATTGGTTGTGTAGAGGATCCTGGACCATCAGATCAGTGTCCAGCGAACAGAGGAAGAGCAGAGGATAATAACAGATCCCATCCGTTGGATTTAAGCGTAGAGGATCAACCATCGTTAGATCTGGGAAGAAGTGCAAAATATTTAAAGCTTTGTGTACAAACAGGAGAGAGAACGTGCTAAAAGTCCCGAAGCCCTGAAGTCATTTGGGACCGTCCATCAACTGGAAGGACACGTGGAAAAAATCTATTGATTTCGGATGGAAACGCTCCAGGAGGAATGAGTGCATAGAGAAGTTGAAATTTCTTAAGCTCGAAGAGTCGAAGGGCCGAGAGTCGGCAATCAGCAAAGGGACACTTGTCAACAAATTGCGAGCTCCGGGTAAGTTGTATTGAGGTTTCAGTTGAGAACTGAGATCGTCGAAGCTCGACAGGACGAAGAGAATATGGATCGTTAGATCCAGGAGGGAACGTGGCGAAATATCATGAACTCCGGGCGAAATCACTCCGAGAGAATGCAAAGGAAAAAGGTTTGACATCGTCAAATCCCAAATGGTTGAAGTGAATGATAGTCTTCAATCTGGAAGAGGACAGGTGTCACCAAATCATGGATATCTATGTCCTCCACTGTGGGGTTTTTATGGAAAGACATTTCAGAAAGTTCCGAAGCACCGAAGGCCGAAGTGGTTAAGGGTCGTTGATCCCACAAGGATCATGTGGATCATTGATTTGTGAAGGGACATGTGGAGGACATAGATTCGCTCTGTTAGACAGCCATTGAACATTGTTGGATCAAGAGAGGACAGGTGTCAGAAGATCCAACACTCCGGAATATTTCACTTCGGAGATTTGAGAACGTCGAAGGCCGAAATCCCGAAAACGGTGAGAGTGGTCGATGCGAAGGAGGATACACGGGGCCATATCTAGGACTCCAGAGGAAAGCGAAGGAAGGACGGGTTTTAATACCTGGAGAAGATATTGATCGTTGATCGAGAAGGGAGTGAAAGGACCGTCAATTTGATTGAGGAGGCGAAAGTCCCAAAGCGGGAGCACAGCCGTTGATTGGGGAAACACGCGTCAACAGATCTTCCACTCCGAGAGATACCTAGTTAGCAAAGGAAAGAATTTGAGAATCGAGATCCCCGAAGGTCGGATTCACGGAGGGAATTCTAGATGTAGGTTCTGGAAGACAGGTGGCAACAGATCTTCCAATATGGAAGATTGCCATATGGAGGAAGCGAAATTTTGAAAGTCGAAACTCCCGAAGCCCGAAAGGTGAAAGAAACAACAACCATTGATCTAGAGGGGAGTTTCATGGTGACAAATCACGAAGGTCTGAGATCATGGGTGAAGGGAGAAGAGGTCATTGATTGGACAGTTGGCCAGAGACAGGTAAAGATTCGATAAGAATCGTTGATCGAGAAGTAGCGCCAAGAGGTTGAAGATCGACAGTGGAGAAGAATTGTGGGGCGAGGACAAGCTCGGAAGATAATATTTCTTGAGCGGGCCGCAATTTCAACCATTTTTTTGACGAAGGGATATGTGGCAGTTGGAGGTGAATTGCGGGGCGAAAAACGGGTTGCTCTAAAACACTCTTTCACGTGCCTACAATCGCATAGTTCCGCAAGGTTATAGCCTAGGGACATATTGAAGGAAGGGGCTAGTGTAAAGGAGTTAGCGCCCGAAAATTGAAGAGCACCAGAGCACGCAGACAGAGGGTGTGGGTATTCACAGGACCTATGCCTAAAGAGGAAAAAGGGACCTGTGTAGATTTGTTTTGGGTTCGATTAGCAACCTGAAGAGTTGATCTGACTCAGAAGAAGAAAAGATCTAGAGACTGAGAGGTCGCACAGCCCTAGGAGGGAAGGGGGTCTGCATCAATATATATATATATATATTTTGATACATCAGGGATTAATTAATTAAATACTTAATTATATATATATTAATTATGTATTTAATTAATTAATCTTTGATCTATCAAGGAGAATAACACACATATATAAGTTCTTCTCAACTCTTGATAGATGAGGGATTAAGATGAATCTAAACTGCTCTACATAACTTTCATTTTAATAAAGGAAAAATGGTATATATGATTTTCAATATAATATTATATTTTAAATTAGAATATTGTATATGTAAAGGAAAGTTATTTGCAACTTCTACCATTTTATGATATCCATTTCATTGTAACTTTTAATTTAAATAATTGTATTCTATAAAATTTATTTAAACATAATAAATATAGCATAATTAATCGGCTAATGCAAATGTTGAAGTAATTTGAGAGAATTTTTCATATTAATGTTTTTAATTGGAATCATAAGATATTACAATTAAAAAGACATTGTAATTAAAATGATCTTACCTATCACTAAGCTCCATCTAACAATGTGACATGGTGTTGATTATATAGGTTTTATGTTTTGATTATATAACATAAATTAATTTTAATTATTAATAATGAAAATGTTTCTCTATCTAAATAGTATTGTTAAAATTAATTATTTATACAAAAGTTTTATTGTATAGTGTAATCAATACTTCAATCCTATAATCCAAAATATTTCATCATTTACATCTTATAACAATTTCACCCAACAATGAAGTGTTGCTCTATTCTATATGGAAGACACAATTAAAAGGAGAACAAAATTGAGAAAACACAATTAGAAGGAAAACTTGATTGAGAACTCAAACTATAGTTATGGTTATTTTTCATCTATGTAGAGTGTTTCATTGACTTTCATGTTTATGTTGATAAATTACTTGTTTATATTCAATATTATTTTATATCAATATCTTCTTCCATAATGTTTTTAGTCTTAAATCTACTCAAAGCACTTTGATAATTTGGAATAAATATTTTAATAAATTAAACATTGTAAAGAAATGAGAAGGTTCCATATTCATTATTCGTAATCAAAATTAATTTATGTTATATAATAAAAAAACACAATATCTATACTTTTTAATAAGAAAACATTTTCAATATTAATAATCAAGATTAATTTCCATCAAATAATCAAAATTTGTTTTATTCAAAAGAATAGTAAAGATGCCATTTTTAATGAAGCAGACGTTCTTATCTGATAATCTCAAAGGATAATCTTAAAGGTTCATTCTTTATCCAACTTTGCTTGCTTCTCTTCAAGGCAAGAAATCACAGAACTTGAGGGGAAGAAATACAAGGTTTACACCCAAAATAAATGAGATTTCTTTTATGAGGATTAGCAAATGTAATACCTTCAAGCTTTTAATTAACAACATTAATATGAAAACTTCTCTCAAATTACTTCAGCATTCCCATTAAAATTTTTAAGGGGTATGCTAGTAATAATGTATTTGGAAGCCTCTATACAATGACACTGTAAAATATGGATTTAGAGTTAAAATTTTAGAATAATATTTTTCTATACTTTAAAAGCTAAATATGTGGATAAATTATAGTTTTGAAAAATACTGCTTTTATTCATTCTTTGTTTCAAAGTTGGTGAAACTTATTATAATCTATAGATACATGTTCAGCTATCATTGTTATTAAAAAAAAAGTTCACTACACTTAATATAACTAATTGTTGTATGTAAAGGAACACATTTCTACTCATCATCATTATTCAAAAAAGCCCATTCCACTTAAAGTACTTGGTTGTGGTCTCCAAAAAATCATACCTCCACTCCTAGCAATAATGGTAGTCACATTATTCAAATCAAACCACATTGTTTGACATGACCCACTATATTCCATAAAGAAGCACACTTTCCCACCATTGAGGATAGTCATTACTAATTGTTATCTGCAAATACATGCTTACTCATTATTATTAGTTAAAGAAAACCAAAGCACCTAATATAACCTATTGTGTTTATAAAGGAGCACATTTCCACTTTTATATATAGGGTGGTTAATCTCTTTATTACATTATTTTATAAAATCAATCATAATAAAATGAAAAATCATAAATAAATCAATTGAGAAATATAGAAAACAAATTAAAACAATTATGCTTCAATTCATGGATTTATTAGGTATTTATTTCTTTGATTTTTCAATGATTTATATTCAAATTTCTAAACTTTGATAACAAACTTATTAAAAAATGATGTAAAACAAATTAAAATAGTTGATTTCAATTTTCAAATTTTAATTATTTATATTAAAAAAAATTGTGCAAACTCTCTACAATACAATCCAGTATGAAGGAAATATTGTCACCTACATAATATTACAATAAAAAAAGTTAAAAAAAAATAAAATATATATAAATTGACTCAATTATAATCACACTTAAATCAACTCCACATATTATATATACTATAAAATATTATTTATATCAATACAAAATCTATCTGAAATTAGAGAAAAAAAATTATCTTATTTATACCAATACAATTAGAAAAAAAAATTGTCAAAAAAATGTACAACGCAATCTTACCTTTTTGAAATTAGAGAAAAAAATTATCTTATTTATACTAATACAAATTCTATTTGAAATTAAAAAAAATATATATATATATCTAAAGAAATGTACAACACAATCTTACCATTTCATTGTAATGGTTTTCTTATGGTACATACACTCTACAATACACTAAATGCTTAAAAAATTATGTTGAGTAATGTCATTTATAGGCAATTGAAAATTAGGGTTAGCATTTCTATTTATGGTAGCAACACCACACATAAAACCCAAGAAAATAACAGAGAGAAGAAACACACTCACTCCATCTCAATCACATAGTGGGTTGTTAGAGAAAAATTGTATAAAACCAATAAGAACATTGTTAAAAACCTAGATGTGTACGTTGTTTTCCCTAAGTGTTAAGTCTGCACATTAATTTTTTCACTTGCTTGTAGTATCTCATAATGCAAGTATTATAAATGAAGATAAACATTTGGTTATTTGCCAGATTTCCTGCGAGAATCGTATTACAATGTAGACATCTACGATAATCTTTTTTTGAGGTTGAAGGTTTTCCTTAGTGTTGTATATAGAAGATCCTTCGTCCATAATTTATGAGAAAATATTTATTAACAAAATAAATTATAGTTTATATTTTATTAATATCTCAATTTAGATTGATCTTAATTTAATTTAAATTTATTTTAATTCAAGATTTATCAAATATGGAGAGACATTAAATACTTCGAGGTGCAAACATTTCCTCAAGTTTTGTACTATCAAAGAGGTTTGACTCTCAAGAGATTTGACCATGCTCAACATGCAATTAACAAGTAGCACAGACACACATAAAGAATCAGTGTATATCTTTTGGGATCTATCATGTGAGAGAGAGATCAAATCCCTTGAGGTGCAAGCCTTTGAAAATGTTTGCACCTCAAAGGACTTGATCCCTCTTTGATGTAGGAGCATCTCAAGCAAGCCAATGTGGAAGAAAAAAGGAAGCTGGACAAGTGCCAGCGCAGATTTTGAAATTACCTTGAAGTAGATGCGCAATCTTAAATGAAGTCATTAAGAAGAAGCGCACTTGTAAAATGTAAACGGACATTGAGCAATTTGCTCTTGTCCTTTAGTAGGTAGAAGGCATTTATGGTAGTTAATGTAAAGTAGATAGAATTCAATTCTAGATTAGACAGTTTTAGAGCGCAAGAGGGAAACGGGATATAGACACCCTCATTGTACATTGTAACATTATCAGAGCATGAAGAAGAACATAGAGGAGAAACAGAGAGTTGTGTAGCAGACTCCATGTACAAAAGTTCTGAATTAATACAAAGAAAGCTGTGATTCAAACTCATGGTGTTCATAAATTCTCTATGTATGCATCTTTGAATGTTATGCTCTTGAATGTTTTACTCTTTCTATCATGCAATTGTTTTTATGCTATGTATGAATGATTTCTTGTTGAATGTTTGAAATCTGAGAAGAAAGGTTAATGAAATGAGTTTCAATTGTTTCTCTATCTGAGCAAGAGTTCCTGCAAGGAGTGCAGTTGAAGTGTCCGCAAGGAGTGCGTTGACATAAGGTTCAAAGATTGGTCTCTGGGAGCTCAGGAGAGATAGCCTTTGTTCTCATTTCCATAGAAGTGCAGTTGGGGCACAGGAGTCGTGCAAGGAGTGCGCAGGCCAAGTGAAGTCTCAGGGTTGCGAACCTGAGTGAAGTGTTAAGAGATTTCTGCTGCAGGACTGTGCAGGGTCGAAGAGATTCAAGCATTCGAAAAAGTTGAAGAGTTGTCGCAAGGAGTGCGAGCAGGGATTCTCTGAAAGGTTCAGAGGCAGAGAAAGTTCAGGGGGATTTGAAATCTTCAAGGGTTGTTGAAGGCAGAAGAAAATACCAAGTACTTTGAAGTTGGTGAGAAGGCGTAGCGACGTCGAACCCAGGAAGTTCTCAGAGGAAGAAACGGACGGTCGAAATTCTCTAAGGAGGATTCACGAAGTCCCGTGAGCCGTTAGATCTCACGGAGAAGTAGGTGAGTTACGATGAAAGCGTCAAAGGGTTCAAAGCTCAGAAGGAGTAGGACCGTAGATCCAAGTCGCAAGGGCCATTGGATTTATGCGTGGATATTGGTATCGGGTTTTCCTGGGTGGAAGTCCCGTAAACATTACAACGGGAATCGCGATATCTCGAAACGCGGCATTCCGAAAGTCAAAGGATTTGTGTGGGCCACGGAGGAGTCAGCGAGTGGACAAGTGGCATACTATTGGCACATTGTTTTGGAGTTTTGTGGAGTGAATTCTGGAACTCATCACATTAGGATTCGTGATATCGCGAAGTCCAAAATGCCGAAGGAGCAAAAGGACCGTTGAAAAGTCAATTGCGCAAGTGTATCGGAGCTTCGGCAATCAGGATTCGAGAGTCGGGGAAATAAGTTACTCGACATCGTGACCGTCGAAATCACGATAGGGAAAACCCCGAAAAGGAAAGAGAAGGGTCAGCGTTGACGGGTTTCGGGTTTCGGAGATCTGAGATTCAAGCGCATGACCAATGGATTCGCGAAAGTGCGAAGTCCGATTTCCCGAAGAAAAAGGGGAAATTACTGAAGTTGATTATGGGTGCAAATTTCCCGAAGGGGAAATAGAGGAGCCATTATGAAGCTCTTCGGGCCGTAGAAAAGGAAAGATCCTATGCTGACGTGGACCTTCCGACCTGCGGGTTGTGGAGGGAGCGTGCGTTGGTGTCAGTTTGGTATCAGAGCACAGAAAGGTTCTTTGCTTTCTGTAGCAGAGAAGAATGAGAATTCACCATGCTGCCAAGGATAAGGGACAGACAAACACCCGATCCACCAGAGGATAGGGAAATGTCGAGAAGAAGAGGCAGGCAAATGACTAATCCAGCCATGGAGAGGGAGATGCGTGATCTACGAGCTAGACTCGAAGACATGGAAATAGCACAGAGGCGTACGGTCAGTGCTGGGGATCTTAGTGATTCCGAAAGTGAGATTGAGGCTGAACATGAAAAAGAAGTTGCAGCTGAAGATGCATCAAATGAACGCTTGATCAAAGCTATTGCAAGAATGGGTGCAAAAGCGAAGATGGACATTCCAGTTTATGAGGGAAATCTGGATGCAAAGGAGCTTCTAGACTGGATTAGAGCTCTAGACACATACTTCGACTATGAAGATGTCGAAGAGGACAAGAAAGTCAAGCATGTTGTCACAAGGTTAAAGGGACATGCAGCATTGTGGTGGGATGAACTACAAGCTGACATACGCTGCAAGGGCAAGCAGAAAATCAAGAGTTGGGACAGAATGATCGTGAAGATGAAGGTGAAATTCATCCCCAAAGATTATCAAATTACTCTGTTCAGGAGGATGCAGAACCTGAGACAGAAGCTGAAGACAGTAAAGGAATATACTAAGGAATTCTACAGGCTGAACATCAGGGTAGGTCATCGGGAGAGCGATGATGAAAAAGTTGCCATATATATGAATGGCCTGAGATATGATATCCAGGATGAAATGAGCATGGTAACCATCCGAACGGTGGAAGATGTTTATCAGATGGCTCTGAAAGCAGAAGAAAAGTTGAGCCAAAAACAGGGTCAGAGAGGCAGAGGCAGAAGTCAGCCCAGAGGCAAATCAGTTGCCCAGGACAAATATCAAAATCCCAAGGAAGACTGGAAGAAACCTCAGACTCGAACTGAGAGAGGTGGAAGCTCACAGAGAGGACAACATACTGAGTAGAGAGGAGATTATGCTGATAACAATACTTTTCCTCGTACTAGGGATAGAGGAAGAGGAAGAGGTGGAGTAATAACATGCTTCACATGTGGAAAGAATGGGCACAAGTCTTACGAGTGTCCAGATAAAAAGAAAGAGAGTGGAGAAACTCACATCGCTAAAGCACAGAGGCAGGATGTTGAGGCAGAAGACACTGAAGGCGGAAGATCGCTAATGATGCGAAAAGCTTTTTTGACACCAGAGAAGGAGGTGGAGAATTCAGTCCAAAGGACCATACTTTTCCAGACTACTTGCAAGACCAAGGACAGGGTATGCAAGGTCATTGTAGATAGTGGTAGCACAGATAATCTTGTTTCTATAGAGATGGTTGAGAAGCTGGAGCTGGAGACGACTGATCATCCAAGCCCGTACAGAATTTCGTGGCTACAAAAAGGACATCAGGTAACTGTCACTAAACAATGTTTAGTTGAATTTAAGATAGGAGGATATAATGATAAGATATTATGTGATATCATTCCTATGGATGTTTGTCATCTATTGTTGGGTAGACCATGGCAATATGACAGGAAAGTGATTCATGACAGGAGAATGAACACATACACCCTGGAGAAGAATGGGAGGACTCACATGTTGCTTCCAATTAAGGATAAGGAGGTGAAAACGGAAGTAAGAAACACAGTACTTCTCATGAGTGGGAAGGAACTTCTTACAGAGGTTAAGAAGAAGGAGGATCCACAGTTCATTGTGGTCAGAAAACCGAAAATTGTTTTGACCAGCACAAGAGTGGATGATTTACCAGAAGAAGTTCAGGAACTGCTAGAAGAGTTCACTGACATAGTAGTGGACGAATTACCTCGTTCGTTGCCACCGATTAGAAGTGTGAGTCATCATATTGATCTCATACCAGGAGCCAGTTTGTCAAACAAATCCACGTACAGATTGACGCCGCAAGAGAATGAAGAGGTCAAAAGACAGGTCCAGGAGTTGTTGGACAAAGGTTTGGTCAGGGAAAGCTTGAGTCCGTGTGTTGTTCCAACGGTACTCAGTCCGAAGAAAGACGAAGGCTGGAGGATGTGTACTGACTCAAGGGCGATTAACAAGATAACCATCAGGTACATATTTCCATTGCCAAGGATTGATGATCTGATGGATTGCTTGAGTGGAGCAAAGTGTTTTTCAAAGATTGATTTGAAAAGCGGTTATCATCAAATCCACATGAGAGAAGGTGATGAATGGAAGACAACATTCAAAACAAACGAAGCGTTGTATGAATGGCTTGTTATGCCGTTTGGCTTAACAAATGCACCAAGTACCTTCATGAGGTTGATGAACGAAGTCCTGAGGGAGTTCATCGAAAAATTTGTCATTGTGTATTTGGATGACATACTGGTTTTCAGTAAAACAGTGGCAAAGAATCTGAAGCATTTGGCTACAGTAATGCAGAGACTACAGCAAGAGAATTTGTTGATAAACATGAAGAAGTCCTCATTCATGAAGACAGAGCTCATTTACTTGGGATTTGTTATTTCTGCAGATGAGTTGAGGATGGATCCAGATAAGGTGGAGGTAATCAAGAATTGGCCATCACCGAAGAATATCTTTGAGGTAAGAAGTTTTCATGGATTGGCTAGTTTCTACCGGAAGTTCATCAGGAATTTCAGTGGTATTAGCACAACGATGATGGACACAGTGAAGAAAAGACACAAGTCTTTTCACTGGACTGAAGAGGCTGAGAAAAGTTTTAATTTGTTGAAGAGGAAGATTACGGAACAACCAATTTTGGTGTTGCCGGATTTCCAAAAGACATTTCAAGTGAAATGTGATGCAAGTGGATTCACAATAGGAGCAGTCTTGAGTCAAGATGACAGGCCGATAGCATACTTTAGCGAGAAGTTGAATGAAGTGAAAGTGAAATAATCCACTTATGATAAGGAGTTCTATGCTATCATACAGGCATTGAAGAAATGGAGACATTACTTGATCCCCAAAGAATTTGTCTTATACAGTGACAATCGTGCACTGTAGTTTGTGACTCAACAGGAAAAGTTGAATCAGAGACATGTTAAATGGGTTGAATATATGCAAAATTTCACTTTTGTGATTAAACATATTTCTGGTACTGCTAACAAAGTTGTTGACGCTTTGAGCAGGAAATGTTTGTTGTTGCAGGAGTTCAAAGTCAAAACATTGGGTTTTGATGATCTCAGGAACATGTACGCAGATGATTAGGATTTTAGGGAGGCGTATGAAGTAGCTGAGAATCCAGTTCTCAGAGACAAAAGCCAATGGGAAGAGTACATGATCCAGGAAGGATTATTGTTTAAAGGTAATCAATTGTGTATTCCGAAATGCTCCATGAGGGAGAATCTGCTTAAGGAGAAACACAGTGGAGGATTGGCAGGGCACTTTGGTCACGACAAGACGTTTGCAAAGCTGAATGAGTCATATTTTTGGCCAGGAATGCGAGCAAATATCAAGAGATTCATAGAAAGATGCAGAATTTTCCAGCATTCGAAGGGAAGAAGACAGAATGCGGGGTTCTATCAACCATTGCCCATACCAGAAAGACCGTGGGATGCAATTAGCATGGATTTCATATTAGGGTTGCCAAGAACGCAAAGAGGATTTGATTCAATCTTTGTGGTGGTGGATAGATTTTCCAAGATGGCACACTTCATTTCATGTCAGAAAACCAGTGACGCAACTCACATTGCAAATCTGTTTTTCAAAGAAGTCATTCGACTTCATGGTTTGCCAAGAAGTATAGTTTCAGATCGGGATACAAAGTTCATAGGGAATTTTTGGAGGACCTTATGGAAGAAGCTGGGAACTAACTTGTCATTTAGTTCAGCTTATCATCCTCAGATGGATGGACAGACAGAAGTGGTAAACAGAAGTCTGGGAGACTTGCTGAGAAGCTTGGTGACAAAACACCATAGCCAGTGGGACAACATATTACCACAAGCGGAGTTTGCTTATAACGACTCAGTTAACAGGAGCACATGGCAGATTCCATTTCAGGTTGTCTATGGTATGCAACCGAGAGGAATTTCTGAATTGAGAGATTCAGAACAGACTGCGATTAGGAGCGCTAGTGTAGAGGAATTCGTAGAGGTGATGAAAGAACTTCACAGCCAGGTGAAGGAGCGATTGCAGAATTCAAGCTAGGAATATAAGCGCAGGGAAGATCAACACAAGAGACAACTTTAGTTTGAGGTTGGTGACTTGATTCTGGCACATTTGAGAAAAGAAAGGTTCCCGAGGGGAACATATAATAAGCTCAAGATGAATAAAATTGGGCCATGTAAGGTCTTGAAGAAATTTGGGGCGAATGCTTACGAGATTGAATTACCCGATGGGATCGGAATTTCTCCGATATTCAATGTCTTAGATTTGTACTCATACAAAGCTGAGGAAGCAGGAACAATAGATAAGCAGCCAGTGATTCAGTGGACAAAGCAGATGCCAGTTGCAGATAAGTCGCATATGGAGCGCATACTGGACAAAAGAGTGAGCAAGAGGACCAGGCGAAAAGAATACCTTGAGTATTTGGTCAAATGGAAAGGCCATCCAGTTGAATATGCCAGCTGGGAGAACGAAGTGGAGATCCAGAAACATGGACACACAGTGCGTGAGCTCATGGACAGGAGCCCATGAAATTTTTCAAGCCAGGGAGTATGATGCAGGAGCATCTCAAGCGAGCCAGCGCGGAAGCAAAAAGGCAGCTGGACAAGTGCCAGTGCAGATTTTGAAATTACCTTGAAGTAGATGCGCAATCTTAAATGAAGTCATTAAGAAGAAGCGCACTTGTAAAATGTAAACGGACCTTGAGCAATTTCCTCTCGTCCTTTAGTAGGTAGAAGGCATTTATGGTAGTTAATGTAAAGTAGATAGAATTCAATTCTAGATTAGACAGTTTTAGAGTGCAAGAGGGAAACGGGATATAGACACCCTCATTGTACATTGTAACATTATCAGAGCATGAAGAAGAACATAGAGGAGAGACAGAGAGCTGTGTAGCAGACTCCATGTACAGAAGTTCTGAATTAATACAAAGAAAGCTGTGATTCAGACTCATGGTGTTCATATATTCTCTATGTATGCATCTTTGAATGTTATGCTCTTGAATGCTTTACTCTTTCTGTCATGCAATTTCTTTTATGCTATGTATGAATGATTTCTTGTTGAATGTTTGAAATCTGAGAAGAAAGCGTAATGAAATGAGTTTCAATTGTTTCTCTATCTGAGTAAGAGTTCCTGCAAGGAGTGTAGTTGAAGTGTCCGCAAGGAGTGTGTTGACATAAGGTTCAGAGATTGGTCTCTGGAAGCTCAGGAGAGATAGCCTTTGTTCTCATTTCCATAGAAGTGCATTCGGGGCACAGGAGCCGTGCAAGGAGTGTGAAAGCCAAGTGAAGTCTCAGGGTTTCGAACCTAAGTGAAGTGTTAAGAGATTTCTGCTGCAGGAGTGCGCAGGGTCGAAGAGATTCAAGCATTTGAAAAAATTGAAGAGTTGCCACAAGGAGTGCGAGTAGGGATTCTCTGAAAGGTTCAGAGGTAGAGAAAGTTCAAGGGGATTTGAAATCTTCAAGGGTCATTGAAGGAAGGAGAAAAGACCAAGTACTTTGAAGTTGGTGAGAAGGCGTAGCGACGTCGAACCCAGGAAGTTCTCAGAGGAAGAAATGAACTGTCGGAATTCTCTGAGGAGGATTCGCGAAGTCCCGTGAGCTGTTAGGTCTCACAGAGAAGTAGGTGAGTTATGGTGAAAGCGTCAAAGGGTTCAAATCTCAGAAGGAGTATGACCGTAGATCCAAGCCGCAAGGGCCGTCGGATTTACGCGTGGATATTGGTATCGGGTTTTCGTGGGTGGAAGTCCTGTAAACATTGCAATGGGAATCGCGATATCTCGAAACGCGGCATCCCGAAAGTCAAAGGATTTGTGTAGGCCACGTAGGAGTCAGCAAGTGGACAGGTGGCATACTTTTGGCACATTGTTTTGGAGTTTCGTGGAGTGAAGTCTCGAACTCATTGCATTAGGATTCACAATATTGCGAAGTCTAAAATGCCGATGGAGCAAAAGGACCATTGAAAAGTCAACTGCACGTGTATCGGAGCTTCGGCAATCGGGATTCGGGAGTCGGGGAAACAAGTTACTCGACACCGCGACCGCCGAAATCGCGATAGGGAAAACCCCGAAAAGGAAAGAGAAGGGTCAGCGTTGACGAGTTTTGGGTTTCGGAGATCTGAGAGTCAAGCGCGTGACCAACGGATCCGTGACCAACGGATTCGCCAAAGTGTGAAGTCCGATTTCCCGAAGAAAAAGGGGAAATTACTGAAGTTGATTGTGGGTGCAGATTTCCCGAAGGGGAAATAGAGGAGCCATTACGAAGCTCTTCGGGCCATAGGAAAGGAAAGATCCTGTGCTGACGTGGACCTTCCGACCTGCGGGTTGTGGAGGGAGCGTGCGTTGGCGTCACTCTTCGTACATGATAGATCCAAAGTTAAAATGGATCTACACTAATTTACTATAAAATAGATTTTTTTAACGTTTAAAAAATATTAAAAACTACTCATATGAATTCATACCAATTTTAATTTTAAATATTTAAAACATTTTAAAATTTCTTAAAATTAAAATTATATTTACTTATTATTTTTATATTTATATATGATACTTAAATTTTTTTCAAACATTTTCAAAAAATTAATATTTCATATAGAATAAAAAAACCTCTACTTCTCTCATATATATATATATATATATATATATATATATGCCATGTTATTGTGTGGTTGGCGAGTGCCACTCTCTCCTCTTCATCCAGTCTCTAAACTAATAGAGAAAACTACCTTGAAATTTCAAGAAGTCTTTGTCATTGAAATAACTGTTAATGTGTTGGATCTTTTGTGCTATGAATGCATAAATTTGGAAGTGGAAAATATTTTTAAATTAGGATGTAATTTGGGTATAGGCAGGGCATTGTTTGAGAAAGTCTTTTTCATCTTCAACCCTTTAAGTGTTACAAAGATGGTATATTCTTTCGTCCCATGGTGTTTTGGTTTCGTCCCATGGTGTTTTGTCCACCACACAATTTCACTATGCAGCTCATGAGAGTTTGTTCTTATTTTAGCAAAGTTGATTTTCTTCTTTACACTTGTCAACACTCAGAGGTGCTTTTGATTTTCTAAATTAGTGTTGACCACCTACTTGTAGTATCCTAATTTCCTTTTATACTCTAATTATTTATCACACAACATAGTTTCCTTTAATTTAGATGCAACAATATTTGTAATATTATCAATTTCTGCATGATGTGTTCTTCTTCTATTCCCCAATGATTTAGCCAAGATTTCACATCTTTATGTCATCCTCGGTTGAGCCGTTGATGGTTTTGGCTAGAGTTTGAAGCGATTTTGGGGAGCCTCTTGTCTGCCATGTTATTTATCTTGCTCTTGTACATTAGGTATCCAATCATAGAAATTATCTCAATGGGGGAAAGGCTTTCTTCTTTGATAAGGATAGGATAGGGTGTATTACCCTTAATTTTTAGATTATAATTTATAAAAATATTTTGGATATGTTGCATATTTCTCCACGATTCCTTAGAGGTATTGCACCCCAAAAATTCACATCCATATAAGATAGCTGGAGTGACAAGAGTATGCAAGAGGACGTTTTTTATTATTCCAAAGCCAAAGGTCCACTGATTTACAATTGTTTTCAAGCCCATAATAAGTTTTCCAGCCTTCATTTATCCTTTTCTCAATGCTATAGTTCCAATTGAGTTTGTCATAAATATCGGTTCCAAGATATTTGTATGAAATCACTTACTCCAAGCTATTGTTGTCGTATACAAAAGTATCGTAGGTGATCCTTTTGGATTTAATTATCATAAAAAAAAATTGTCAGCGTTCAAGTCATGTTCATAGTACAAAAGAGTCCTTGAGGACTATTAGTTTCTTACGTAGGTCATATGGACTCTTCGCCATAAGAACAATACCATCAACACAAATAAGAAGAATGATGACTATACTAGCGAGATTCAAACCTATACAACTTGCATCCTCCAAACAATATTATAACTTGTCAATATAGATGCCTAAAAGGGTAGGGGATAAAGGACAACTTTGCTTGACTCATATATTATATTTAATCTCTTCTGACCAACCCTTAGTGCTCCTAAACTAGGAAATATTTTTCTCATACAAGCTTATTGTAGTAGCTCTTAACTCAAAAGGGACGTTAAGCTCATTTAACCTATTCCAAAGGTTGGTCATGGGCAATGTGTCAATTTTTTTTTTAAAATCAACGAAACAAAGGAGATCGGTTTTATCATTGAGACACTCCTTTGCAATGATCCTAAGCATAACAAGGTGTTCCGCAATTGAATGATAGTCTCTAAACACGACCTAGCCTTTAGCTCTTTTTCTATAGCTTTCTATTCATGTATCAATCTTCTTTTCCAAAATAGTTCTGTATAGTTTAGCTAAAATGGGGATAATCATAATTGTCCTATAATTAAAGGGATTGTTTTTATTCCCACTTTTAAAAATAGGTACAATGAGACTTTTAGTCCAAGGCTTTGGGAAGCCTTGCTTGAGAGATAAATTGAAGATCTTATCTATGTGAGGGATGAGTTTTAATATTTCTTCTTGGTTACCTTTGATGTTCTTAGATTTTCCTTTTGCGAGTTACTTAACTCCAAATTTGATGTCTTCTATAGAAAACACTTCATCCCATGTAGAACTTTTTGGAATGTTTTCCTTGACATTAGGGGACTTGTAAAGATTTTTAAGGTAAGAATTCCAATCTTGTAAATGTACCTATTATTTCCTTTAGTTCTACAAGTTAGAATTTGTCTCTAGAGTTTCTTAGGATCTATCTTAAATAAATGCAAGTTTCTCTTACTTTCTATTTATATAGTGTTTTTTTTTCCTTTTAATTAAGATTTTGTATCTATTTATCTTATCGAGTTTTAATTACTTATTGGAAGCATCTTAATAGTTTTTCTAAAAAAAATATTCCTAATAGTTTTTTAGAAATTTTACATTAGTTATCCTACCAAAAATTAATTTTACTATTTTTCTTTTTACACAATACCTCAATAGAGAAATTGTTAAATGGAGTTTTTATACCAAATTTATGTATGCAAGAAAATATGACTCTTAAATTATGAGCTCCCATTCAAGTTAATAAATTATCGTGAAATGGTCTTAAAATTTTTTTAATAACACTTACATGTGTGGCTAAGATCTAAGATTTAACATGTGTGTTGGGTTGTTATATTCTTTGGAGTGAAATTCTAGGGAGCTAAACAAGGCAATCATGAAAGACTATTTTCCTTTACCCTTCATAGACCAGGTTTTGGATACTTTGGCTGGAAAAAGATATTTTTCTTTCCTCGATGGATATAGTGGGTACAACCAAATTCAGATTGCTCCCGAAGACCGGGACAAGACAACATTCACATGTCCTTGGGGCACTTATGCCTACAAAGTACTGCCTTTTGGATTATGCAACGCTCCTGCGACATTTCAGAGAGTTGTCCTTGGTGTCTTTGCTGACCTGATTCATGACTGTGTGGAGGTTTACATGGACGATTTTACTGTCTATGGTAACACCTTCGAAGAAGCCCTAAGTAACCTAGAGAAAGTCTTGATTCGCTGCCAAGAATCAAATCTATCCCTCAGCCATGAGAAATGAAAAATGTTACTAAATGAAGGGAATGTGTTGGGTCACCACCTGTCTGCTGAAGGAATCAAAGTAGACCCAGCCAAAATTGAGGTGATAGTTAATCTTCCCTCTCCAAAAACCCAGAAAGATGTGAGAAGCTTTTTGGGGCATGCTGGTTATTATCGTCGATTTATCGAAAACTTCACAAAAATAGCCAACCCCATGTTTAAACTGTTGACAAAAGATACAGAATTATGTTGGGATGATAATTGTCAGAGTGATTTTGAGGATTTAAAAGAAAAACTGTCCATGGCACCTATTCTCAGAGGACCAAATTGGTCCCTTCCTTACCACATCTCAACTGATGCCTCAGACACTGCTTTAGGAGGAGTGCTTGGGAAAAAGGAGAACCAACAGAATTATGCAATCTACTTTACCAGCAAGAACTTGACCCCCCCTGAATTGAACTACACAGTAACAGAAAAGGAATTTTTAGCAGTAGTTCATTCCATCAACAAATTTYGTCACTACATTACTGGATATGAGGTTTTTGTACACACTGACCACTCTGCAATCAGATTCTTGATGAACAAACCAGTCACTACTGGTAGAATCACCCGATGGCTTTTGCTGCTTCAAGAATTCAACATTACCATAGTTGATCAGCCAGGGAAAGAGAATGCAGTTGCAGATTTTCTTTCTCGGATTCCCCAAGATAGTACTGATATTCCAGTGAACGATAACTTCCCTGATGAACATTTGTTTGCAGTAGCTGTCAAGACCCCTTGGTTTGCAGATACAGCAAATTACTTAGCTACAGGAAGATTACTAGCTCACTTATCACCTCCACAAAAGAAAATAATTATCCAACAAAGTGCTTACTATTCTTGGGTGGGAAGTGATCTCTTTTACACAAGTCCTGATATGATTATTAGGAGATGTGTCCGGGAAGATGAAATTCCCGAGATCTTTCAGGTCTGTCATGATGGGCCATGTGGAGGACATTTCTTTGACAAGAGAACAACATACAAAGTTTTGCAATCAGGATACTATTGGCTGACACTGTTCAAAGATGCAACAAAATATGTGAGGAGCTGTGACAGTTGTCAAAGGATGGGAAGGCCCACTGCAGAAGACGAGATGCCCTTACGACCACAAGTTGTAATTGAACCATTCAATAAATGGGCACTAGATTTTGTAGGGCCAATTGCTCCAATGTCAAGAAAGAAGAAGTATATCTTGGTGTGTGCAGATTTTGTGACCAAGTGGGTAGAGGCGAAATCCCTATATCAAGCAACTGAGAAATCAGTGATTGAGTTTATGTATGAAGAGATCTTCACCCGCTTCGGTGTCCCATGAGAGATTGTCACAGACCAAGGTGCTCAATTTTCTTCCAAATTGATGAAAGAACTCACTGACAGATATGGGATCAAACACTGTAAGTCCTCTCCATACCATCCACAAGCCAATGGGCAAGTGGAATCTACAAATAAAGTTCTAGAAGCCATTCTGACCAAGACCATACACTTACATCATAAAGATTGGGCAGATAGACTCCCGGAGGCTTTATGGGCATACAAGACTACATGGAGGAATACCACTGGCCTCACCCCTTACGAATTGGTATTTGGTAAGCAAATTCTCCTACCCATAGAATTTCAGATCCATACATTCCGCCTAGCAGCAGAATTGGGGTTGGATTTGAGTGAAGCACAGAAACAGAGAGTCATGCAACTTAATGAATTGGGATAAATGAGGTAGGATGCTCTTCAAAGGACTATCCTTGTGCAAAGCCAACGCAGCAAATGGTACGACAAATACATCAAGAAAAAGCATTTTCAACCAGGGGATTGGGCACTACTTTTCGATTCCAAATACAAAACTTTCAAAGGGAAACTTACAACAAGATGGTTGGGACCTTATGAAGTAGAAACCGTTTTTTATAACGGTTCTGTCAGGATTAAAACCATAGATGATTCTCAGAATTCCTTCGTAGTGAATGGGCATCGATTGAAAGTGTACAATAAACCTTTGTCAAAAGATGATTTCTTACAGAAAGTGGCCAAGCAAACAGAACTAAAGATAGTGGGAGAGGAGTCTTCTCCTCCTGCTGATCTTTGATCATTCATACTGTTTTAAAATCCTGTAAATAATAGATTTTTAACAGAAAATAAAAAAAATAAAAATCAAATAATATAAAAAAAAAAAAACATTTATTTTCTTCTTTCTTTTGGATATGTTGATGTTTTGTTTTCAGTTTTACAGGTCTTTCAGAACAAGTACAGAACTGAACTTTATCACTCTCTCGCAACAGGTAAGAAGGTAAGACTGTTTTATTTCATGAGATTTTCTTATCAATATAACTGACTTGTTTTGAAACAAATGAATTTGAGTTTGTTTGCTCCCTTTGATTGCTCATTAAAGTATGAAAGGGGCATTTATCAGGAAGGCTTATTCTTTCCCAAACCTGGTGAATTATTATGGGAAAGAAACCCCCTTAGATTTTTCTTTTAGCATTTCCTCAGACTCTCCAAACATGAGGAAGCAATGAGCATGTACTGACTTGGGATCATAAAATCCACAAGTAAGTGATTACTATTCCAAAAATTATGTCTGCAAGATTTCTATCTTCACTCACGTTGGATGATGTGGAATACGTTAAGGTCCACCTTCCAACAAATCTCACTCCATCGACATCAGCACCTTATCTGGAGCAGAGATTAGAGATTATTTAGCACCCTGGACTCTGCATGCCTCAATGGCAGATGTCCTTGCTGACAACCTTGGGAATACACCAATGTCTCTTGGTTGATAGATCCTGCAGGTGACTCGACACCAACACCTCTATTCGTACCTGTTAGGATGTGCTGTAGGTACCTTGAGGCCCATTGACATCACTGGTGGGTCATCTCGCATCGGTTAACAACATTCATTAATGGCTGGTAATCCGATGATTTCTGTTTGTGTTTGACTCCAGAACATCCATTCACACAAATCAGACTTGTACCATGGGTGAATCTTTGAAGCTATTGAAGACATGATTGCAGTGAACCTTTTTCAGGACAGAACAAAAGCCAGGTTCAGGGATCATCATCAGATAATTTGATGTTATACACAGGAAGTTTCTCTCAGCACGATGTTATTTGTTCAAATTTTTCTGCAAATTCCTGACTGTTTCATCAGTACCAGTCAGTACCAGCACAAAGTTCATCAGCTATAGTAGTCATCAGAAATACCAGAGCAACTACAATTTCCGTGCCCTTCAGATCCAGACTTGATTTCAAAAGAAAATTCCACAGCAAGACTTGCATAACAATGGGGATATGTAATTTAACTCAGGTATGATTAGTTCATATTGATTTACTGCATTAATTTACATATTAATAGTTTTAACTAAAGATGCCTTGCTTACTCCATAATGTTTAATCATAACCATGACCTGTACATAATGAACCAACCCACCTCAACATTTCATAACATGGAAATGGACAACATTACCGGAACTGAGTTCGACATGACTCGTATATGATAACTCTGCACCCTTGTACGACTCTCATCATTTTCCGACACCCTATCTATCTCCACGACAATTCAAATATCCTCATATGATTTTCCTCCCGACTATTCCCTTCATCACATTCTCTTCCTTCGTCACCCTCATCCAACTTTCGCTGCTCACCTATAGACTTCCCCTGTGATATCAAGTGGAACCATGGTAGCAAATCGCCATGAACCAGAGACATACGCAGACTTAGAGGCCCTTCCGGAGTATGCGGCAACCAGAGATATTTTTCAAAGAGCAGGTTGGGAGCCGTTTCTAAAGAAATTCGATGGATACAATGACGTAATCACGTTGCAGTTTGCTCTGCATTTTCAGGGTGGGATCGCCAAAGTGGGCGAGCTCGAGTTCGAAGTCACAGAGAAATTTATTTCAGAAGCAATTCAACTGCCCACCATAGGTCAGAGATGGACAAAGGGACAACCGGTTGATAAAAAGCTCTGTACGCAGCTTTTGAAACCTCAGTACTGGGAAACACAGTGGTCTGAGGGAACTTCGCGGTCATGGTTGGAACCACAGTGGGCTCAATTGTTAGCCATCCTCCAGCGTTACCTCACGTGTGAAGGACGATATACCGTCATATTTCCCTGCCATGCCCGACTCCTGTTACACTTCACAGGTAATCATCTATTAAACATACCCTTCTTTTTGATGAAAAGTTTAAAAATGATGGTTGAACAGGTCCAAAAGGCTGGAGATTTTCGAGGAAGTCTATTCCATTTTGGTCTAGTTAAAATATTGATTAAGTCTGCATTGTCCAAGAAGCAAGAAACTTGGGATCTATTCACTATAAAAACCCTAGCCTCCACCCAGTCTAAAGATAGGAGTGTGAAGCCTATTCCCCCACACAAAAAGTTGAACTCTAGGAAAAAGAGGGGTAAAACCCCGACCAAAGACTGTGCTGGAGATCCTGATTCAGAACGTCCATTTGATGCTCATGGGTATGATGGAGTGGAAACCAATAATGGAACTGTGAAGAACACTACACCCACAGAGGCAAACATTGAAATCCCGAGTTCTTCTCTGGCTGCTGAGAACATAATTGACGTGGAGGAACTGGCAGAGTTGACTGACAAGCCTAGGAGGAATCCAAAACGAAAATGTAAAAGTGTATTGTCAGGTATGGACAACTCTGTGCCCAGTTACCCACCACAGGAGAGGTTGGAAAGTGTGGATGATCACGAGGAGGCTCCAGAGCCCTCTGAAATGATGTGGACTCTGTCTCAATTAATTCGAAAAGCCCGTAAAGGGGATCGACAAGCTACTGCGCCCAAAGGAATTGAGCAGAGTAAGCCAATTAGAGTACCAACAGGTACCCCTGCTCGGATACCTAGAGAGTTCATTCATGAACCTAGTCCAACTGACAATCCCGATCCAATTGACACCTCTGAACTCAGTCCAGATCATCCAGATCCAGTTGACACCTATGAACGAAGTCCAGATGAGTTCATTCCTGAACTCGGTCCTGATCATAATTCCGATAGAGTTCACACCCCTGCTCAAAGTCCAGACAAGTTTACTCATGCGTCTAGTCCTCAAGCACAGCCAGGACAAGATCAAACATTTGAAACCTACTGTGAGATTTCCTCCAGTCGATCCTTGAAACCAATGGTGGAAAAACTAGAAAGCAAGAATAACAAGTTGAAAGAGAAGTTACATGAGTACACTGTATTGGATAGACATATTAAAACTGAGAATGAACTCATGAAACTCAGGGTAACTCACCTCTTGTCCAAAATTGAAAGGTTAAAACAGAGGAATAAGGGTATTTTCAAAAGGAACAGGCAACTACAAAAGACGGCCAGAAAGCATATTATAATCAACCGAGTCCTCAAGAAAGAAATCAGAAATCTAAAGAAACGGGAGAGGTTACAAATGCTGGTTCCAGCTGCTGCAACGCTCTGATTGTTATCAGTCTTTGACTTTTTGTTGCCTGAGGACAGGAAAAGACTTCAGTTTGGGGGCATGTTGGTCTCCAGTTTTGATCATGTTTTTGCCTATATTATATCACAAAGACCTCCATTTCTATACCCAGTACCACCCCTTTTGGCCTTGTTTTGACATAATTGACATCTCCCTACCACTCAATGGGGCTACTCAAGGTATCTTTACGTTTCAAGTTATTTTTATGAATTTTGATGCTTTAAATTAACAATGAAACTAACGTGGCTTGGGTTAGGTACCATTTCTATTTTTGGAACAGGATTTGCCAGTACCAGGTACCAGCTCACACCCTGTGGAAATACCAACGAAGCTGCTACAGATTCGCGCGTTATGGATAGAGTGGGAGACAGTGAGATTTATATGACATATGGAGTCATCACTCATATGATGATTGAAGGCACAATGATAGAACTGAGTCGTTAATGTTTCATGATTCACACTTCGTGACACTACGTGTCACGAAGATGTGAAGACCATTTTTAAACTGATTTCGAGTATTTTCAGATCTGGGATCCGTTTGATGAATGTATTTTCGCTTTAAACTGTTATTGAGGAGGATCCATATAAACAGAAGATCACTCCTAAGGAACGTCAGGTTATGTTATGTTATGCTACACATTTCTGAATACAATTTTGCTGTTGTGATTATGTTACTTGACTGTCATACGATTTGAGTATTTTCTTCTGAGTTAATGGAGAGTGAATTTTACACAGTGTTTGCGTAGCATGATTGAGTAGTTCTGGTTGTTCCTTTCAGCGTTTGTACCTTTTGGTTGGGCCCGCCAAACAGGTTCAAGTCGTTTCTTTTCTCTGTCTTAGATTTAGTTTATTTCAGCGTTCTAGTATTTGCATGCATGCTAGCATAGAATTTGGGAATTAACTCATTCAGGTTCCTGCTTAATTACTCTCCAACTGTATCGTTTCCAGCACATGAATATCCTTTACATTGATGAGTATTGAAAGCATGGTTGATTCCTGTAGGATTTAAAGTGTGAATTAGAATAGCTCTGTTTCCAGTTTTCAATTTGAACGTAGATTAAAGTAAATGCGAGCTTGAATTTGCTTTGCTTTGGTTAGGATAGTTAGATTACTTTGCTCTGTTAAGTTAGTTAGGTTGGAATTGACTTAGAGGAAGCTTCCGGTACTAGTAGGGTAAGTAGGATATTTCTTTGTTTCTCCTGTAGACAGATTGAGATTTATTTTCGATATTTGGGTTAAAAGAATTTTAGGAAATAATCTTTCTGTTATGGCTCAGATAGAAATGGTGATGATAGATGATTAAAGGTAGAGGTAGATAGTTTTGTGAACTTACATTAGAATAGAAATAGAAGCATCTGCACTTAGGCATAGGACTGTTTTCTGTTGATGAATTACATAGGAAATGATAAGTTTCAAGATAGCCATTAAGATTCAGTTTCTCAGAGTGAGTTTGTGCTTTCTTTTAAGAATAGTCTTTAGATAGGAATTAGCTTACCTGCACATACAGTGTAGCAGCTCTAAGTTTACTTACCCTGGTTTGACAATTTAGTGTTTCAGGTCATTTAAATCTTCAATTTAGCAGCCTGACAGTCGTGTCATCACTTAAATTCATCATTGTAAACACATAATCTGTACATTGAAAATTTTTAGCAACAGGTTTGGAGGGCGCTGCAAGGCATGAGTACTAAAAACTTGCATCCCAAAATCGGTCGTTATCGTAAACGCACTGAGTAAGGCATGCATAAGGCCAACTCCTTTTAATCATTAATTTATCACAAGTAAGACAAGATCCTTAATTTATCACCATTAAAATATTTGATCAAATTTGATCATTCATTGACATTAAACAATGTTTAATGAACCATAATTTATATATGCCAATCAAATTTAGATCCAAATAATAGTTTTCTTGTTTATTTTAGAGATCAGACTTGAGAGTTTGTACCGTCATGGATTGGAGTAAAATGATTATAGGGTGTGCTGAAAATAGCATGTAAGCCAGTGAAAAACTGTAACAAGCCCTCTTTCTCTGTCCAATGTTTTGATAATAAAAGGCTACAATAAAAATCAATGCCAATCTATGGGTAACGGTTTGGGACTGCGCGCATTCTAGCCAAGTAGAATGTAGGTGATAAATCCAGGGAGAAACACAAAACATAGTTCTACAAAATCACATTAAAGATTAAACGCAAGGAATAGTTGGTCCGGACTCGTTCGGACATGAGAGAAATGGAGACAACCTCCAAGAAAAAAAAATGAAATGTAGCATGAAAATCACAGCCAGAAATAAATCAGTCGCAGCAAGAATTAAATCATTTGCAAAAAATATATGATACAAGAAATAAAACAAACACAAAAAGAATTAAATCCTTCGCAGCCTAAAATTCGTTGCAAGAAAACGATGGGCAAGGCATGATCCTATACTTATTATCCATGCATAGGAAAGCAGGGCATTTGAATTTGATTATTTAACACTGGAGTGAAAGACCTTTGATTCGGCTCCTAGATGACTACTCAAGAACAAACTAATAAACTAAAGGATAAAGGAACAAAAGATAAAAACACATTTTTTTTTGTATTAAAAATAATAAAAAAAAAACCGCAGAGAAGTCATTGCATGTAGAGTTTGGGTTCGCCATTGGAAATCAAATCAAGTACAGTGAGCATAAGTCTAGGATAACTTTGAATTCTCTGATCATAAAACATTGGGCTCATACAGACAAATTCGTTGGAAATAAAAGGGGAATCTCTGGATAGTATTACATTGAATAAGACATAAACTTTAACGCAATAGAAGTACCTTAACTGAAGGTGCATGAACATAATTTAACTACCATTCAATACAAATATACACATGCATACCATTTTCAAAATAAAATGCTTCGAAGTTGTTGTTCCACGGGCACTCCATCCAGCTCCTGCTTGCAAACTGATATGACCTCACCCGTACCTCCCAACCAATGATAGGGGTAATACTCTTTCCCCTGAACCCCCCCGAGCCACAAAAGGGCCACGCACCCAATACCAGAGAATGGTATCACCCAGGTCGCCTTGCAAGGTCGAGCTACCACTCGTTACCCGTGCTGGGTATCCCAACTCCCACAAGAGAAAGTTCAATCAAGATGAAATTCGGCAGTGTAATGTTATGCAAGCCAGATGTGTCCATACTCCTCCTTCGTCATCCTCTTTATAGAGTTTTCTTAGTCATTACTTTCCCAAAACCCTCATTATATTCCTTTTTCATTTAATTATTTTTTAAAAACCTCCCCCGTACACATGTCGCCTGATCCCTTAGTCGCACCAGAAAATCAATTTATTTATTAATTAAATTTGTCTATTTCCCTCACCCACCTAAAAACATTCCTAAAAACTCTCCTCGATGTCCCATTATTCCCTTACAATTCTTAAATGAATTGCACCTTACTTAATTACTAGTTGAGTTCATAAATAGAAAGTTTCAAAGGCTATATTCTTTACTAACTTAGACATTCAACTTTTTCTTTAAGTTTCCCCTTTTCTTTAAGTTTCCTTTTTTCTTTAAGTTCCCCCCTATTCTTTAAGTTTACCTTTTTCTTTAAGTTTCCCCATTTTTAATTAAGTTCAGAATTAGCAAGTCTAGACAAACAACCATTTACCCCTTTTAATAATTAGTCCTTCATTTAATTTTTTACTCTAATTAATAAAAATTGAATTTTCCTTACCCCTTCTTGTTATATGTTTTAATTAATTTTTTTTTTTTTTGTTCAAGGGTTCTACTTAGACCTAGGCTTTAAATTCACTAGGCTTAGAGACAATTTTTAAGGGAACTTTTAGTTATTAAACTTGACTCATACTATCATCTATTTTAAGGCTAACCAGGTCCTAAGGAGGCAAAGATTTTTAGGAAATAGGTTTATTAACTTACCAAAGTTAAAATCACGATGTGCCCTTCAGGATGCATTACATGCTCCAAGGGTGCCACTTGTCTCTTTTTGTTTCATTTGCACGACGTGCCCTTCAAGACACACTACATGGTCCAAGGGTGTCACTCGCCTCTTTTTATTTCATTTGCACAACATGCCCTTCAAGACACACTACGTGCTCCAAGGGTGTCACTTGCCTCTTCACTAAATTTAGTAGACATCAAACCCCTGGAGTCAATACACCATCAAGTGATATTCTGGGATACTAAGGGCCTCTAAGGAATAAGGACCCTGCCTTATTGTGCACCCCTTAGAATCATCGTGAGAGACTGTCACAATCTACCCTCACGGCATCGTGGGTCTTCTCGAACTAGGTAATCATTAACCTACAGTTCGAGCCACGGTGGGAGTGCTAGTAGGTTGTGGCAGGGCTGCTACCACACCTCTCCCTCAATGTCTGTGGTTTTCGTGTGTGACCCCTCTACTCCAAATGTGAGTATGTTCGACAAGCTATCGTCATCCTACATCCATCAACGAATCATGTCAGCAATAACAATCAACATCACAATATCTAATCATATGTCACATCAACAAAATTTAAACCCTAACAATCCACTCCCTGACTCGATCCGGAGTTCAAGGGGTTCCATCGATGCCTCTACATCCTCAATGTCCAGATTCCATCACACTCAGAAGAATCTAGTCAATAGCACCTATCTATGGAAATACAACAAAATAACATATCATCAAATCCACAATATCTCATAATCATAATCAAAACGACCAATAGTATAATGACCCGGATCACTTGCACGCAAGTGTCCTCAAAGAATAAGTTCGCTCAGTGTGTGCAAGATGATGCAGGAGCATCCGCCATACATCATACGAACCAGCGCGGGGAGAACGAAGAGATAGCTGGACAAGCCAGCGAACCTTTTTGAATTTCAAAATTTTACCTTGGTATTGTTGCGCCGCCGTTTTCACTAAAGACATTCAAGGATGAGCGCATTTGTAATATAATGTAGATAAGGAGGCATTTAACCGTTTTAAATGATGGTAGATAGGGTTAGCTGTAGATTAGACAGTCCCATCTCCCAGGAGGGAAAACGAATATAGGCACCCTCCTTGTGAAAATTGATTATTATTTAGCATTAGAAGAGAAGGAAGAGCAGAGGAGAGAGTTGTAAAGAACCCCATGTACAGAATTTGAATTAATAGGAAAGATTTTGATTCAATTCCATGGATGTGTTTGAGCTCTGTGTGTTGTTGATATTATGCCTTTGCATGTTTTCTTCCTTTTATGCTTATCTGTTATATGCTGCATATGTGATTGCGTATCAGGTTCGTAACCTGAGGGAATGAGTTTCAATTGTTTCTCTGCTTAATCCAGGAGATTCCTGCATCGAGTGTAGTCGAATACCTCCGCATAGAGTGCGTTGAGGAGGCTGAGTAGTGAACTTTTGTTCTCTTTTGCCTTGAATCATTCTGGGTTGTTCGAACCTTGCAGGTGAGTGCAGGTCGGACGTGAATTCTCAGTAGCAAGTCTGAGAAGGAAAGGGTCAAGGCTGTTGTGGGCGTGAGCACACAGGACCCAGGAGACTTCATCACCTTTTGCAAGTGGTGGAAGGCCGAGCACAGGGAGCGTGTTCGAGAAATCTTAAAAAAAAAAAAATCTCTGAGTTAGTGAAGGCTCAGGAGCGATAACTCCTTGTTTCATTGCGGGAACAGACCCCAGGAAGGTTCATACAAGACGAAGGTGGTGAAGAAAGGATTCACTCATAGAGGAAGAGAATCGACGACCTTGTTTTGAGGTGGAGAAGTCACGAAACACCGTTGATCGTTGGATCACTGAGGAATTGCGAGGAGGTTAACTCGTAGGTGTTGTGAGGAGGCCATTTTTCGTCGCATATCGGCATATCGGGGTTGGAGAGCGCAAGTGTTGCATGCATGTCGAAGTCGCGAATAGGGATTTCCCGACTTAGCAGGAGCCGTCGATCGTTGAAGGGACAGGTGGCACGAACCCGAAGTTTCAGAGTTTCGGCAGTCGGGATTTCCCACAGTAAGGAAACTTTGCGTTGTGGATTCGCGATCCGCGAAATTTCGAGATTTACGTGTCGGTGTGGGACCCCAGGGAGTAAGTGGAGTACAGGTGGTGTTGAGCCAAGAGATCGACGTTTCGGTACTCGGGGTTTTGAACGCGCAAAACCTTGACATCGCGAGTCGCGATATCCCGATAGGGGAAAGGCCGATAGCTGAAGTATTTACCGTTGACCATCGGGGTTCGGGGTTCGGCGGTTGAGTGACTGAGAACAGGGTCATGAACCTCGTGATATCGCGAGACCCGATCTCCCGATTTCCGAAGGGAGAATCGCCGGTAGTAATTCTGTGGGTAAGAAATTCCCGAGAGGAATAGGAGGGCTTGGACCCTTCGGGCCGAGGTTTTTGAAGGTCCTGGTGGGGAGATCGTCCGCTGAGGGGCGGGTTGCATCACAAGAGTAGGATGTTACATACACCCCTCTTGTTTTAAACTTCATCCTGAAGTTTCACAGTAAGTAGGTGCCGAAATAAAGTGTGTCAGGATATCATAAGTCTAGCTACCAAACAAAATGGAAACGGTTGATGCATATCATTTGCGTCCTCCCAGGTCGCCAAGCGTAGACTATAGTTGTTCCACTGAACCTTGACCTGATCTACTGTTCGACGCCATAGCCATCGAATTTCATGGTCCAGGATGCAGATTGGCTCCGTCGTGAGAGCACCCTTGTTCGATACCTTCAAGGAACTCATGTCAATAACATGTGTAGGATCACTAACATAATGTATCAAAACAGATACGTGAAAAACAACGTGCATATGCCTCAAAGAATCAGGAAAGTTTAGTCGATAGGCCATGGGCCCCTTCCTTTCCACAAACTCGAAGGGTCTCATGAACCTAGAAGAGAGTTAAGCCCCCTTTCCAAACTTGATCGAACTTCTATGTGGTTTCACCCGCAAGAAGACTCGATTTCCAACTTCATAACTACGATCGACACGACACACATAGACATAACTCTTATTTCGATCTAATGCTTCCTTTATCCTTTGTCTTATAGTTTTAATTTGGTCTTCCATTTCTTGGATCGCTTCAGGTCCCACCAGGACCCTATCCTCAAGCCGATCCCAACTCAAAGAAGTCTAACACGATCGCCTATAAATAAACTCAAAGGGTGCCATCTTAAATGTGCTTTGATAATTTTTGTTGTATGCAAACTCTACCAGTGGCAAGAACTCTTCCCAACGCCTTTGTTGGTCCATAACTTACATACACAACATATCCTCCATGATTTGTTTTGTTCCTTCAGTCTGTCGTCTATCTCCGGGTAATATGCAGTACTAAGGTTAAGTTGGGTTCCCAAGGCCTCTTGGAATCTAGTCCAAAATCATCCTACAAACACCAATCCTCTATCGGATATAATCCTCTTAGGCACGCCATGCAACCTCACTACTTCGCTGATGAAAACTCTATCTATGTAAGGTGTCTGATACGTCGTACACACGGGAATGAAATGAGAACTCTTCATCAAAGTGTCGACTACCACAAAAATCGAGTCATGTCTCCTTGCCGTTAGTGGCAGTGCAACAATGAAATACATCGAAATGACCTCCCATTTTGATTCTTGAATAGCATGTGGTTATAGTAATCCTATTGGATGTCTATGGTTAGCCTTCACCTGTTGACGTTCTAGACATCTTGCCATGTAGTTGATTATTCCTTCCTTCATTCCTTTCTAGAAGAATAAGGGTTTAATGTCTACCCTCATCTTCATGACTCTTGGGTGAACCATTTACACTGCTCTATGATCCTTGTTTAGGATCAAAATCCTCAACTTGTCGTTGGGAGGTACATAAATTCGACCTTTAAATCTCAATAATCTATCATTTTCCACAGTAAAACCCTCAAATTTTGGTACCATCATTGTCTTTTGTCTGATAAAATCCTTGACCTCTTTGTACCAGTCATCATCGCGTTGTCAAGTTAGATATTTTCACATAGATTCATATGAAGAGGCATCACCGAAAATATGTGGTCTTCGACTCAACACATCCACCACTCTGTTCACGGTTCCTTTTATGTAAGTAAACTTGAAATCGTACTCACTAAGCAATCCCGACCAACGCCATTGTCATGCATTCAATTTTCTTTGCGTAAAGATGTGCTCTAAACCACAGTGGTCCGTTTTTATTTCAAATTTTCGTCCAATAAGGTAGTGTCTCCAAACTCTCAAGACATAAGCAATGGATAACAACTCCAAATCGTCCATCGCATAGTTATCCTCATGCCTTCTCAACTTTCTCGAGATGTAAGTGATCACTCGACCATCTTGCATCAACACTCCGCCTAAGCCTTCCTTGGATACATTAGTGTATACCAAGAAGTATGCGTCCACGTCAGGGACCTTCAGTATTGGTGTTTCTGTCAACAACTCCTCTAGCCTCTGAAATTCCTTTGTGCATTTCTCGGTCCAAACAAACTTTGTTTTATTCTTCTGCAATTTCGTAATCGGATTTTCTATCTTCGAAAAACCCTCGACAGACCGTTGACAATATCCTGCTAAACCCATGAATATACACACTTCGGGGACATTCGTCAGCGTAGACCACTCCATAATATCCTATACCCTTGCTGGATCCACAATGATACTTTCATCGGAGATGACATGCCCTAAGTTGTGAATCTTCGATTGATAAAACGAGCATTTCGACAGCTTCCCAAACAATTTGTTCTCTCCTAGACACTATATCACCAAGCACAAGTGCTAAGTCATGCTCCTCCATCATCCAAGAGTAAATCAAAATATCGTCAATGAATACTTGGATGAACCTAACCAAGTATTCACAAAACACCCCATTCATCAAACTCATAAATACACCTGGGGCGTTCGTCAACCCAAACAGTAAAATAGTAAACTCGTAATGTCCAAACCTCATCTTAAAGGCGGTCTTAGGGATATCGTCCTCCTTGATCCGTAACTGGTGATACCCTGATCTCAAGTCGATCTTTGAAAACATCATTGCACCTTTCATCTGATCAAACAAATCATTAATCCTAGGCAATGACTATTGATTCTTGAACGTTTCCTTGTTCAATTGATGATAGTCAATGCAGAGTCTCCACGACCCATCCTTCTTCTATACGAAAATAACAAGCGCACCCCATGGTGACACACTTGGAAATATAATTCCTAGGTCCAGCAACTCCTCCAGTTGCATTTTGAACTCCTATAACTCCAGGGTCGACATATGATAAGGAGTTCTTTCTATCGGTTCAGACCCCGGTTTTACATATATGGTAAATTCCAATTCCCTCTCAAGCAACATCTTAGGTAATTCCTCAAGGAAGACTTTTTCAAACTCTCGCACCACCGAAATATGTTCTAGACCTTCTGCTATTCCCTTCTCGTTTAACGCGAGGATCGCATAAATATTACATCCCTTGCGCATGCTCTTCCATAGCTGCAAAGAAGAGATGAACATGAGGGAGACTCCCTGGTTCCAACCTACAATCATACATCTCTGTCCCTTATCATCGACCAAGCTCAACAGTTTCGTCTTACAGTCAAGTATCGCATCATGCGATTCCAACTAGTCCATACCGATCACGATGTCATAAGACCTTAAGGTTGTGACATATAGGTTGGCTCTAGTGACCAACTCTCCCAATTTAAGGCTACAACCCGTAACCTTCCCACCAAACTTTTGTTTGGCTCCCGAAGCCATTTCTAAAAATCCAAACTTGTCTTGTTCAGTTGCCTTTACCTTAATCCTTTTTAGTGCTGCACCAGAAATAAAACTCTCCATAGTAGTTGGCTCTATCAAAATACTAAGGGTCTGGCCAGCGATGGTACCTAACATCTCGAGCACAGTCGACTGGTGCTCTGCCTGGAAATTATTCATCGTTGCATGAATCCGATGGGCCTTGCCCAAATCTCCCATGGTAGCGAGTCTGGCTGATACATATGCTATTGTCCTCTCCACTAGGCAATCACGCTGGTAATGTGGCTCCCCACATGTCCAACACCCTTTCTTCGGTCCAGTGCACCTGGTACCTGAAGTAGAAGCTAACGACCCATCAGCCTGGAACCCTAGTTTGTTCTGCTAAATAGGCCTAAAATGTTGTTGTTGCGGTCGACGTTGTTGTTTTTGTTGTGGTCCTTAGTAAGGATTTTGTTGTTGAGGCGTTTTTCGCTGAGGTTTAGTGAAAGTGGATCCTCTCTAGAAGCCACGATATCCTGGTGAATTTCTAGATGACATCTGATGCTACTACGCACCAGATGACGCTTGTCCTGCTGGTCTCACTAGAGTCCTTCTCTGACCCCTGCTGATAAGATCCTCCTCTACACTGAGGGCCTTCTAGACACCATCATGCAAGTTTTGAGGCATCAGAATCCTAACCCTTTCATGAATGCTGACATTAAGGCCAAACATGAACATGTTGACCTTAAGTTTCTTGGTATTTAGGTGCTGAGCATACTAAATCAGCTCCATAAAACGAGCCTCGTACTCGGGCACTGTACGGCCACCCTGTCGCAAGGCGTTGAACTCATTGAGTTAATGCTCAATGAATTCCTCTGAAATATACCTCTTACGGAACCATTCCTCAAAAAGTTCCCATGAAACGTCTTCAACTTTCATGTTCAATTGTAGCAGGAGCATCTTCCATCATAGAAGAGCGCTCCCCTTTAGTTGAAATACTGCCCTGCGGACCTTCGTGCTAGAGGTTGTAATCGCGAAGCGTGAAGCCCATCGCCTTTCTATCTAGCCATCCGTGGCACCCATGGACTTGATAAATTATCCCTCTCGAGCTCTCGGCGAATGTTAATGGTACTGGCTGGGGCACGTTGTGGACCCTCACGGGTATAGGTGCCCTGGCCTCATCTCAGTACAGATTGTGAATCAAGGCCTCTAACATTCCCTGTAAGGACCTTGTCATACCATCATCATCCCTTACAACAATTGAATCCAGCCCAAGGACTTTTTCTTCCCCTTGGGGGTTAGACTCCGAGGGAGCGGGAACTTCTGGAGGCATCACACCTCCTTCCACGGCACCACATTGCGAACCTTTGTGATGTCCTCTAATCGATATCACTGCATGGACACGTTAAAGTTTTAATTAGCACCAGGGTATTAATCAAGGGTTTACTGCAGTGGAAAGCATGGAAATCCATAGTCGCAGGGTGGAACCCTCTTTGATATCATATGTAACGCCCCCGTCGTTACGAAAACATGCGATGCATAACACACAATTTTTTTATTTTTTATTTTTTAAAAATAGGAAGGTAACAACAACATCAATCAATCCACGCAAATCGATGATGAACACAATGCACGTAATTTAGGCAATAGACAACATAACTACCTAGCTTACTAGCACATCATGCAGCTGGATGCAACATACTACAATCAATCATACGAAGAAATAAAACGACTACCCGCTCATCCTACCCTGCAAGGTTAGGACCTCCAGGACACATAAGAAACGTTCAAGCCCAGGTTCTCATCAATTTTGACCATTTAAGGTCTCAATGTTGGTGACTGTTCTGAGGAACAAGGAGGTGTCTACATCCCACCCATCACAAGCAACACAAGCCTTCTAAGCTAAGGACCATCATCAGACCAACCCAACGCAACCAACATCAACGACATACATGACATGACCCTTCAAGGTGAGCGAGAAAAAGAAATCATAGATTCTACATTTTCGAGGCGCACCACCAGACAATCCAACATTTAGACACTACTTCAATCGACCTTTAAATTACAAGCGCACCAGATATCTGACCTACACAATCTAACTAGCAAAAAACAACTTGAGGCGCAACGACTAGGAGTAAATCATTGGCAATTTATCAACATAAGGATTAATTTACAACATCAGTAACCAATCACCATCTGACAGAAAAGAAAACTAACCACTTTAAGAAACATGTACCTTCCAATCAAGGGTTTATTATTCTAGTAAACTATCTATAAAATTTAAAATGTAAACAACACATGAAAATAGAAATTAAGACACGCAAGCACATTTTATTCATAATCTAATCAGGTGTCATCATTGTAGCAACAACCGAGGGTAATTAAAATCATAAAAAATATGCGTCAACAATAGTCCATAAGCCATGCAATCTAACCAATCATAACGCAATTAATTTCATTCGTGCCAGAAGACTACCAGCTACACCATCATCCATTATAGCATAATCTCATGCAAATCAAAATTATGTACTTCAAAAATATTAGTATTACATTGTGACATGTTGCGCACAGTCATTTACGGTCAGAAGTCAAGTTATAAGAAAATTTAAACGATACAAGAAATTAGCCCCTTTTTACCAAGTTACTAATTTTCAACATTTTAATTTATATGACTAATTCTAGTTGATTGCGAAAATTAAAATGATATAAACTTTAGACATTTTAAAAGTCAAAAGTTTCAGGAAATAAAAACAATTATTAAAATGATATTAAATTTGAGTTTTTAACAAATCAAAAAATGGGTTTTCTAAATATTATGGACCTTTTAAAATATACCAAAAGTTAACATTTGTAATCTAAATTAATTTACAACTGATAACACATCCATCTTCTGGGCACCTGTCACTAGAAGGTTATGATTCTCATTCACTGCAAACACCATAACAAATCTAAGTTATAGAAATCACGGTTCAATTTTTAATTATGGCGAACCTGAATCTATTTAAATTAAAGGATACAACCACACACCAAATTCGTAATTTGGATTAGTGAAACTGGAAATAAAATGCTAATTACAACTTAAGAATTAGAATTGAACGCTAGTCATGTCATCACTTAAATTCCTCATCATAAAACAAGGAATTTGTACATTGAAAGGTTCCAGCAACGGGTTTGGAGGACGCTGCAAGGCATGAGGACTAAAATCTTGCATCCCAAAATCGGTCGTTACCGTACACGCACTGAGTAAGGCACGCGTAAGGCCAGCTTCTTTTAATCATTAATTTATAACCAGTAAGTCCATATCCTTAATTTATCAGCATTAAAAGATTTGATCAAATTCAATCATTCATTGACATTAAACAATGTTTAATGAACCATAATTTATATATTCCAATCAAAGTTATATCCAAATAATAGTTTTCTTGTTTATTTTAGAGAGCATACTTAGAGTTTGTAACCTCACGGATTGGAGTAAAACGATTATAGGGTGTGCTGAAAATAACATGTAAGCCAGTGACAAACTGTAACGACCCCTCTTTCTCTGTCCAATGTTGCGATTATAAAAGGCTTCCATAAAAATCAATGCCAATCTATGGGTAAGGGTTTGGTATTCTGTGCATTCCATCCAAGAATAATGTAGGTGATAACTCCAGGGAGAAACACAAAACGCAGTTCAACAAAATAACATTAAATATTAAACGCAAGGAATAGTTGGTCTGGGCTCGTTTGGCCATGAGAGAAATGGAGACAACCTCCAGGAAAAAAAATGAAATGCAGCATGAAAATCGCAACCAAAAATAAATCTGTCGCAGCAAGAATTAAATCATTTGCAGAAAAAAATCGCTGCAAGAAATAAACCAAATGCAACAAGAATTAAATCCTTCGCAACCTAAAATCCGTTGCACGAAAACGTTGGGCAAGGGATGATCTTATACTTATTATCCATGCACAGGAAATTAGGGCATTTGAATCTAAATATTTAACATCGGAGTGAAAGATAGTCGATTCGACTCTTGGCCGACTGTTGAGGCACAGACTAATAACTGAAAGGATAAAGGAACAAAAGATAAAAACACAATTTTTCTTGTATTAAAAACAATAAAAAAAATGCAGAGAAGTCATTGCATGTAGAGTTTGGGTTCTTCATTGGAAATCAAATCAAATACAGTGAGCATAAGGTTGGGATGACTTTGAATTCTCTGATCATAAAACGTTGGGCTCATCAAGACAAATTCACTTCAAAGAAAAGGGGAATCTCTGGATAGTATTACGCTAAATAAGACATAAAATTTAACATAATAGAAGTACCTTAATTGAAAGCACAGGAACATCATTTAACTACCATTCAATACAAATATACACATGTGTATTGTAGCCACATGAAAATGCTTTGAAGTCATTTTCTCGGGGGCACTTCATCTAGCTCCTGCTTGCCAACTGATGTGATCTCACCGATACCTCCTAGCCAACGCTAGGGGTACTCTTATTCCCTTTGATCTCCTTGAGCCCCAAAGCAGTCACGCACCCAATTCGAGAGAATGCTAGCACCCAGCTCACCTCGCAAGGTCAAGCTACCACTCGTTACTCGAGCTGGGTATCCCAACTCCCACAAGAGAAAGTTCAGTCAAGATGAAATTTGGCAGCATAACGTTACGCAAGGAAGATGTGTCCATACTCTTCCTCCACCATCCTTTTTATAGAGTCTTATTAGTCATTAGTTTCCCAAAACCCTCATTAGATTCATTTTTCATTTAATTAAATTCGAAAAACCTCCCCCGTACACATGTCGCTCGATCCCTTAATTGCACCAGAAAATCAATTTATTAATTAATTAAATTTGTCTATTTCCCTCACCCATCTAAAAGAGTTTCTAAAAATGATCTTCGGTGTCCCATTATTCCCTTACAATTCTTAAATGACTTATTCCTTACTTAATTCCTAGTTGAGTTCATAAATATAAAGTTCCAAGGGTGCTACTCGCCTCTTTCTATTTCATTTGCGCGACATGCCCTTCAAGATGCACTATGTGCTCCAAGGGTGCCACTCGCCTCTTTCTATTTCATTTGCATGACGTGCCCTTCAAGACGCACTATGTGCTCCAAGAGTGCCACTTTCCTCTTGACTAAATTTGGTAGACGTCAAACCCCTGGAGTCAATACTTTGTCATGTGATATTGTGGGAGACTAAGGGCCTATAAGGAATAAGGACCCTGCCTTATTGTGCAGCCCTTAGAATCATCGGGAGTGACTTTCACAGTCTTCCCTCATGACATCATGGGTCTTCTTGAACTAGGTAATCGTTAACCTACAGTTCAAGCCACGACGGGAGTGCTAGTAGGCTATGGCAAGGTTGTTGCCACACCTCTCCCTCAATTTCTCTGGTTCTTGTGCGTGACCTCTCTACTCCAAATGTGATTCTATTCAACAAGCTATCATCATCATGCATCCATCAATGAATCATGTTAGCAATAACAATCAACATCACAATATCTAATCATATGTACATATGTCACATCAACAACATTTAAACCCTAACAGTCCACTCCCTGACTCAATATGGAGTCCAAGGGGTTCCATCGATGCCTCAACATCCTCAACGTCGAGTCTTTCACACTCAGGAGAAACCAGTCAATAGCACTTGTCTATGGAAATACAACAAAATAACATATCATCAAATGTACAATATCTCATAATCGTAATCAAAACGACCAATAATATAATGACCCAGATCACTTGCACGCAAGTGTCCTCAAAGAATAAGTTTTCTCAGTGTGCACAAGAGAGGGATGTTACAGACATCAAGTCGAAGAGGTCAAACAACAAGAGGTCGATAGGAGAGCCTATGGAAACCAACTAAAGACCGAATAATTACTACTTGTAATCCAACTTGGTAGTCGACTATAACATAATTTTTAGATTCGTAGAATTTTAAGCCAATGATATTCATGGATCTGTAACTGTTTTTGGCTACCTTTTATTTAGAATTTTACCCACTGTAAATCCTATAAATAAGGTGTGTTGTAATGCTATAAAGGCTAATCAATAATCGTAGAGTATTCAATCTGTAGAGGTTGTTGGTCATGTAGATGTAAGTTGAATTGGTTACAAGCTTGTTCTTTTGTAAGGAAAGAAGGTATGATGTCGATTGTGTCTTAGGTGTGGACCAATTTTAGACATATAATATTTTATTTTGAATGAACAAGACAACAAGAGAGAATAACGCTCAAGGAATTTTGGTTTTCCCAGTTTGGGTTTAGAGGGTAAAATCTATGTGTACTGTGTATTTGTTTTGTGATTTTCTTTCTTGATTAAATATTTCTTCCTCTCTTCTTCTAGGTTTAGCGTGGAAGTGTTCCTCATTTTCTAACATGTGGTATCAGATCTTGGTTTAACAACCTTGTATCTAAGCTAAACCCTAAGTCCACTAAGAGTTGTAAGAGAAAAATCTTTAAATATTGTGTTAAAGAATGGCAAGTAGCTTGAGAATAGAGATCCAAAAATTCAATGGCTAGAATTTTGAGTTTTAGAAACTTAAAATTGAAGATCTCCTTGTAGATCAAGAATAATGGACAACAGTCTGTTCAGGTGCCATGCCTAGATATATGTCGACCAAAAAATGGGAGAAACTCGAGAGAAGAGAAAGGAGTACGATTCAACTTTGTCTTGTAGATTCGATACTACTGGATGTCTCAGGTGAAGATTCGACCAAGAAACTGTGGGACAAGTTGGGGAGCTTGTACCAATCGAAATCCCTAGTAAATAAGTTGTTTCTCATAAAAAAAACTGTATCTTTTGAGGATAACTGAGTGAAGTTTGGTGACTAGGCATTTAAATGTGTTTAATACCATTATAAGCAAATTATCTTTTGTGGATATTAAAATCACTGGGGGGGGGAAATGTATTATCCTATTATGTTCTTTTTCAAACTTCTCGGATGGCTTAGTCATGACTATAGGGAGTAATACAACTACATTAGTACTAGAAGACCTGGTTGCATCTCTATTTATATAAGAAATGAGAAGGAAGAAGGAAGAAAATGGAAGGATCGACCAAAGATGTTTTAGTGGTGAAAGGTCGACCGATTGACAAAGATAAAAACAAATTCTCTGGTAGAAAATCTAAGTTGAAGGGTAGAGATAAATACCTTGTTTAGTTGACAAGAATATGTTGGAAATGAGGTAAACTTGGGCATTACAAAAGGGACTGCAATTCGAAGGAAATGGAAGTCGGTGAATGATTCGACGAGAAACAATCGATTGAGAGACAAAGGACTCCAGATAAGGGATGTGATATGTACCTGGCGTCGACTAGTACATAGTCAGATCAAGATGTTTGGTTTATCAACTCAAGAGAATCCTATCATATGACACCACATAGAAAATGGTTCTACGAATATAAACAATATGAAGGAGGAGACATGTTTTCGGAGAACGATTTGATAACCAAAATTGTCGGACGAAGAAGATTTTGATTGATACTGCAAGATGGGAGAAGTAGAACCCTTCCAGGTGTGCTACAAATTATGGGTTTGGAAAAAACCCGATATCTATCATCAAGATGAGTGATGCATGGGTGCACACTCTACTTTAGAAGGATTTGTACAAGATGGTCAGAGGTGCGATGGTCTTAATGAAAGGAGTTTGAATTGGAACCCTATACAAGTTAATAGGGAGTGTCAACTCGACTGGATGCAACAACATCATTGTTCTTGAAATCGAATCGACTCAACTCGGGATGAATCGATTCAAACCGACTCGAAAAGTAATCATAAATTTGACTCGACCATACTATGGCACAAGAGGATGGGACACATAGGAGAAACAAGACTTTGAGCGATACATAACAAAGGTATGGTTGAATATTTTCATGAATGTAATTTAGAAGTCAACTTTTGTGAATATTGTATATATGGAAAACAAAGTTAGGTGAAGTTCTCATCTGCAATGACAAGGGAAAATGAGATTCTAGAGTTGGTTCATAGTGATTTGTTTAGACATGTTTCAGTTCCTTCGCTTGGTGGATCCTTGTATTATGTCTCATTCAGAGAATAATTTTTTAGGAAGATATAGATAGATTTCCAAAGAAATAAATCAAAGGTTTTTGAGAAGTTCAAAGAGTTTAAATATCTTGTAGAAAACCAGACACATAAGAATATTAAGGCATTGAGAACTGGAAACAGTGGTGAATTCTGTGGAAAATAATTTGATCAATTCTACAAGCAGTGTGGCATAGCATGCCAAAATACCACACCATATATCCCACAACAAAATGGAGTTGTTGTGAGAATGAATAGAACATTAATTAACAAGGAAATGAGCATGCTCAATGGTGCTAGCCTCGCACAAGATTTCTGGGTGGAGGCAGTCGACACTGCAAAATACCTATTGAATATGTCTCCTTTGTCAACACTAGTCGACAGGACTTCACATGAGGTATGGTCATGTAAAAATAATTTGGTTTCACATCTCCAAGTATTTCAATGTAATGCATTTGTGCATGTTCCCAAGGAAAAGAGGAGCAATCTGGAAAATAAGACAATCAAATGTATTTTCATTGGATACAAAGAACAAAGAAACGATATAAGATCTAGGATCATGCATCAAGGAAAACAATGTACAGTCGAGATGCGGTCTTCAAAGACATCGAAAGTAAGTTCGGTCCTAAAGAAATTGTTCAGACTAAGAATAATCTACGAAAGGTGCGGTTTGAATTGAGGAACGAGGAAGATGATTCAGATGAGTTGAATGAAACAAAATGAGAGGTGGAACAACTGACCTCGGTTGTAAGCAGGTCATAATGAGTAAGAAAACCATTCAAAAGGTATATTCCACCTGAATTTCATTTCTCATTTGTGTTAATTTTTATCGACGATGAACCCAAGTCGATCGAGGAGGCAATCGACTCAACAGAGGGAAAATTTTGGAAGAACGCCATGGTCGAAGAGATGGAATGCTTGCACAAGAATGAGACATGGGACTTAGTCAAATTACCTAGTGGAAGAAATCTTGTCGATAGAAAATGGTTATCAAGAAAAAGATGAATGCAACAAGTCAAGTCGAGAAATTCAAATTTCAACTGGTAGTGAAAGTATATTCCCAAGTCGAAGGAGTTGACTTTAGTGAGATTTTTTCCCATGTCGCAAAATTAACTTCCATTAGAGTACTAATGTCTCTGACTGCGAAATTTGATTTATAAATAGAATATATGGATGTGAAGACAATGTTCCTACACGGGGACCTGGAAGCGGAAATATACATGAACCAACCTGAAGGATTTGTAGTAAAGGGAAAGAAAGATTTGGTGTGAAAACTGAAAAGATCCCTTTATGGTCTAAAGCAATCACCAAGTATGTGCTACCAAAAGTTTGACACATACATCCTTGGTTTGGGGTTTATGAGAAACAAAGTTAATCACTACATATATTCCAAAGAAGAAGGTCGATGTTTCATATATGTAGCATTATATGTCGACCACATGTTGTTGATTGGAAACAACATGAATGCAATAAATGAGGCAAAGAAGAAGCTATCCTCCAAGTTCTACATGAAATATATCGATGCAACGAACTTCAATATGGAATGGATATTAAGAGAGATCGAATAGCTAGAAAACTCTGGTTGAACTAGACAAAGTATATTGAAACAATCTTGAAATGTTTCAACATGCAGGATTGCAAACCTGTGAAGGTGTCAATTATTGTGGGAGAAAGGTTAATTATTGAACGGTGTCCAAGGACACATGAGGAAATAGAGGACATAGCATGTGGTCCCTATGCAAGTGTTGTTGGTAGTCTAAGTATGTGATGGTTTTCACTCGACCAAACATTGTCCATGCAGTGGGAGTGTTGAGTAGATACATGTTAACACCTGGGAAGGAGCACTGGACAATTATTAAGAGAGTATTCAGGCATTTGTGTGGCACAAAAGATTATGCTATATGCTACCAAAAAAAACCTGGAGGTGATAGTGAATTAAATATACATGGCTTTGTTGACGCCGACTAGGATGGAGATCTGGATCGATAGAGGTCAACCAGTGGATGTGTTCAAAATGTTCGGTGGAGAAATCAACTGGATGAGTAAGCAACAAGTTGTCATAGCCCTATCAACAACAGAAGTTGAATACATGGAAACCACTCACGGATGAAAAGAAGCAGTATAGATGCAAAGGCTATGTTCATGAATCGAGTTTGAGCAGAGAGCTATGAGGATAAGTTGTGATAGTCAAAGAACAATATTTATGAAAAATAACCCAACTTATCATTCTAAGACTAAGCACATTGATGTAAAATACCATTTCATGAGAGACATGGTGGAAAGCAACAAGGTGTTGTTGGAGAAAGTAGACATGTTGGAAAACATAGCAGACTCTTTGACCAAGTCTTTGAGTGTTGTGAATTTCTCTTGGTGCAGAGAGGAAATGGGCATTGTTTCCCTGGGTTTGTGAATGAGAGTTCAGAGGTCTCCCGGTTTCAGCAATGAAAACAAGTGGGAGAATGTTGGGTTTTTATATTCTTTGTAGTGAAAGTCTAATCAAGGTGGATCGACTGACAATCGAAGTTGAAGGTCTATGTGGTTCGACCAGGTAAAGTCAAATTCGAAGACATCGACAACAAGTCGAAGAGGTCAACCGACAAGAGGTCAATACGTGGGCGTGTAGCAACCTACCGAATGAAAAATCCATTGGTAGTTGACTGGTAATCTAACTTGGTAGTCAATTGTAACAAAATATCGATATTCGTGGGATTTGTAGCCAATGATCTGTGTGGATCTGTAACCATTTTTTAGCTCATTTTCTTTAGGTTTTTAACTAGTATAAAACCTTTAAAGAAGGCGTGTTGTAATGTTGTAAAGACAAATCAATAATTGTAGAATAGTCAATCTACAGGGTTGTTATTGTGTAAATCAAGAAGGTATGATGTCGATTGTGTCTTAGGTGTGGACCAAGGTTAGACATGTAACATTTTATTTTGAATGAATAAGACAACAAGAGAGAAAATGATCAAGGAATGTTGGTTTTCTCGATTTAGGTTTCAAGAGTAAAATATTTGGGTATTTCGGTACTGTGTGTTTTCTTTATCATTTACTTTCTAGATTAAATATGTCTTCCTCTCTTCTAGTAGGTAACGTGGAAGTGCTCCTCATTTCCTAACAATGTGGAGAGCATTTTAGTCCTCACTCTCTTTAATGGAAGATTTTGTTTGCATAAAGCTTATAAATCTATATTTAATATAATTAATAAAAGTTTAATTATATAAACATTAGAATTTAACAAACACTTTTTCCATCTATCGTGATTCACATTACCCTCATAGTGACAACCTTCTACGATGATAGTAGTGGCCTCCTTCACTTGCCAATGCTACTTCTATATGAGTTGGTGCCAATACTGCACTGAAATACTGCTTTTATGTAAGTTGGTGCCAATACTACCTCAATGAAGCCTACGCTTCTCCTTCAATGGCCAAAACCCACCTCAACAAGCCCAAATCAATTTAATACACCCACCTCAACAAAGACCAATTCAATTTAATATATATATTTTTTATAGGTTCGATTTCTGTAAATTTGATTTAATTCAATGTAATATTTTTTTATGATAGGTTCTATTTCCTCATTGGTTTAAAGTTGATTTAATTCAATTTAATATTTTTTTGTTATAGGTTCGATCTCCTCTAAATTTGATTTAATATTATTGGTTTAAAGTTGATTTTTTGAATTATTGATTTACAATTTTTTTTATAAGTTCGATTTCCTCTAAATTTTGGTTTAAAGTTTGATTTCCTCTAAACTTGATGTCCTATAAATTTGATTTAATACTATTGCTTTCAAGTTTTTAATATGAATTACTGGTAGTGAACTTGATTTCGATTTCCTGGATTATGAATCATAGGTTTCAAAGGTAGAGAGAACTTCACAATAGTAGTAGGTTATTTCTTCAGAATTTTTAATATCTCTATATTATTCATATAGGAGATAATTCATTTATCGAATAATTGAACATTGTCCCAACAAAAGGATCTCATAGATTATGACTACATATTTTACAAAAATTATTTATAAAACCGACAATATTAGCTAATTTTTCAGTTATCAGGGTGTAAAGAACAAATGCAATGCCTCTGGTGCATCAAAGTATTACAATTATTTTGATGGTTTTGATGGTATATGAACAAAAACCCAATGATATTGCCTTTAAAGAATTGCAGTCAAATAATAATAATTTGAAGATAGAAAATTGTGTTTAGTTTCCATCAATAACTTAACCAACGTTTCAAGTGCTTGCATTCATTCAAACCCCACGAAAATAAGAAGACAACTCTGTCATCATGGTTAACAATATTTGTCAATTTTATTATGTCATCCTTTTGAAATTACATTTATTGTCAGTTTCCAAACCCTTACCAACACCCATGACGAGACAATGACAGGATGAAGGGTGAACTTCCATACACAGTCCCAACCACCATACCCACTAATTATTTTTCAGTTAACCAGAGATTTTGATGGTTGTAACGTCAGGTTTAGGCTGAGGTTGCTTGGGAATCGTGACAGTCAGCACTCCATTTTCCATTGTAGCCTTCACCTCCTCCACCTTGGCATCTTCCGGTAGCCAGACACGCCGAAGAAATTTACCATGAGAGCGCTCAATATGGTGCCACTTGTCGTTCTGTTTCTCTTCTTCTTTCTTGCGTTCACCACTTATCTGTAAAACTTGGTCGTCTTCCACCTCTATCTTTACTTCTTCTTTCTTCAGAGCTGCCACAAACAAAAGGTAAATCTCGGGCACTAAATAATGAGAAATCTAGAAAATCATTAACAAAAGGAACAAAAACCCTCTAAATCCAAAAAATCATTAACAAAAGGAACAAAACCCCTCTAAATCCAAAAATTCATTAACGAAAGGAACATAAACCCTCTAATGGACAGGATGAATACCTGGAAGATCAGCCTTGAAGATGTGTGCGTTAGAATTTTAAGATCAATTCAAAATGGATATGAAGGATATAAGAAAAGTGTTTGACAAATTATTGGAACCAAGAACCTTGCACTACTACAATACAAAGCCTTCGTGTCAAAATTTATTTTGCTTCCCTTTGTTAATTTTTAGAATGTTTGACTTAAAATTCAACACATTTGGGGGCATTGGAACTTGTGTCATTTTTGTGTCATTGTCATTTAAGAAAGCAAGGATTTGTCTACTCTTCAGTTTGATCACCTAGTTGGATCTCTTATGTCTTATGAAGAAAGATTGATAGATT
>ML803159.1:158594-169220 GCA_009831015.1 Picea engelmannii
TATGGCCAACCAAAGAGTGATTTTTCATTTGAGAGGAACCTTAAGATTCTAGAGGATTTCCCACCACCAATGGTTATCTTCAGAGAAGGAGGACTCCATGGCAGCTTGGTAGCCCAGTTTTTTTGTGTACTCCCCAAAGATTATATTCCTGGACCAGACTATGGTGTCGTCCTCATCATATTGTAATATGAAGTAAATTAGAACGAGAAGTTCTACGTAGTGGGACCAATCAAAGGTGTCTTTCCCTTCAAAACCCATCACTTTTGAGGTTTTCCATCTAGATCTACCCTACTCCTGGGGAGATTGGGATTTGGAGTCTTCGAGGGATGCCCTATCATGGAGTTTATTGATCAGTGATCCTGGTAAATAATATTCATTGTCGGCGCCCATACCTCTCTCATAATTAGGGAAAAATTGAGGTCCCTGCTGATGAAGGTCAAAGGATCACTGAATGTACCTGAACTGGCCAAACCTTCGGAGAAGGGAATATGATCTACGCAAGGACCATAGATATTGAGAATAGTAAATGGTTTAGAGAGATGTTTGGAGTCCAACTTCATTGATATTGTTGAGTTAAAAGTGGAAGAAGAGATGGATTTTTAGGATGGGCTCCACCCGGTGAGAATACCACCTAAAATCCCTTCAGATTCAATAGAGCAAAAGGACCAATTCTTGAGCCATTTCTCAAGAATGGCTCTCTCTTTGGATCCTTCACATTTTGTTTCCTGAAGGAGAATGACTTCGAGATTATGTATCATAATGAGACGTTTGAGGGTGAGTTGTTTAGGGTTTCCCCCAACCCCTCTAGAATTAAAGGAGAGGATAATCATAGGGAGGGCCACTTGAGGGAAATCCCTGCTACAAGGTCCCTGGTAATCATTTTCTTCTTACCTTTCTGAATATCAATAATCACCTTTTATTGGGCCTTAAGGAGATGAGATTTCCTACCCACTGGGTTTTGCTGTAAAGGATCGAGAGAAATCCCACCCTACTCAGCAGCGACAATTTTTTTTATGTGAGATCAAAGAGCATACCCTGATTTTGAGCAGGGAAGAAAACTTCAGGAAACACAATAAACCCTATCAATACCATTCAAGCAAGAAGAATAGATATAGGAAGAGACAAAGTGATGAAGGGGAGAGGGAGAAGGGAGGAAAGGGGTCTAACCTGAGGGAACATGAGAACAAAGGAAGGAGGGGATCCTAGAGCCTTGGGAGAGGGGGAAGGGGAATAGACACAAAATGGAAGAGGAAAGGAAAGGGAGGAAAGAGGGGGGATGTTCCTAAGGCGGGGGCCTATGAGACTATTGGGACATAAGTGACCGGTGCATTCGCTACAACCTCCTTTGAACCTGAAAGAAGGAGAAACATGTCCTTAGATAGAGGCTTATCTTGAATTGTCTTTTTAACCCATACTTTGTGTGGGGAAACCTTTGATGTGGACCCCCTAGGGAACTGAGCAATCAAATGTATCATATCATGACTTTCCAATAGGCATAGGCCATTCATTCTACGAAATGGAGCCCGATAGGACATCTCCAACATAGAGACCCCATCCTGTAAAACGAATGGTCGATCGTCAACGCATCTCCCCGGCCGCAAGGCCCCATTCCACCCGAGCCCAAAGTTCCCCTCTGTAACGCCTCGTTCTGTATGTCCTATCGCGCCAAACTACAACAATTGGATGCCCCCTCCGACATTCAATGCAGGGTGGTGGATGGACATCTGATGCAAAACTCCTCCCGTGCCCCTCCTCCCCTGTTTCAAATCCTTATTCCCTTGCTCTGGAACCACGGCTCCTGCGTCCCTTCATGTTGCAGTTTCCTTTGATAGTAGGATTAATCCCAGACACATGCCCTGGGTTGGTCTCCTCGCATGACCTGACATAGAGATTGGTTAACATATAGGTAAGAGGAGCATGGATGCTACCCATGTTGTGGAGTTCCAAACGACACTACAAGGAAGATCGCATCCCAAAGCTTGTATCGTTTTACACCAGCACCATAGCCGATGAATATACAATTCACTTTCTTGCCCCAAGAAGGAATGGACATGAAAGGATTTGGACTGTGTGGAGCGAGGTCCCAAGGAGGAAGGGTTATGAAAAAATTCTCTAGTAGTATGCGTTTCACGCCAAGATCTGCAACTCAACAAAATGGATGGCTAGGCCAACATAATGACAGTGCATGAGGGAAGCCCCGCCCGCAGAATCCCTCCTCTTTGTTTGAGTGGTCAATGGGGGTGTAGTGGCAAAACAACCCCTTGCAGCGCTGCAGAGGAATTTGAAGAAGAGTGGGGAAATCCCGCAACGTAAAAAGATTGCATAGAATATTGTCAGGGTGCATGCATTTTGGATAGAATATTGTAGAGCCTTCTCTTCCTCCTCTTGCATTTTTCTTATTTGGAAAAGAAATCAAAATTACTCAATCAAAAACATGAAATACCCGCCCCGCTACTTAATTCTATCCATGTCAACAAATTGAATAACCAATCCACCAATAATTTTGAAGGTCAATTATGCTTTCCACCTCTAAATTACGGAAGTGAAAAACCATTTTGAACACCTCCTTTATCTGTGGATGTTATCCTCGTCCCAACCACAGGGAGGGCATAATAGATTGACTTTTACAAAATGACATTCTTTAGGGGTTGACTCAAGAAATTACCACGATCACTTGGATGAGATCGCTCAAAATAATTCACAGTATACCCCAATAAGACATTGGGCTTGGGGTGGCATGGTTTCTTTTCTTCATTTTCCGTTGGTCTAGCCCATCCATTTCACTGGACCCACCATAGAGTGGATGGAAATACCCATGGAATTTGATCCCCACTGACATGTTCCTCCATTACTTTCCAAAAACCCCTTATTTCTTTGCTCGCTTATGTTGCATGTCCATAGTTTATTGCCTGGATCGCTCTACACGACTTCAATAGATGTTTGTGGTTTCATAACTATTTTTTTAGGGTAAAGGAGGTAGCAATGCCATTCATCTTTTCTTTGTATTCTTTAATTCCCAAATATTGTTTCTCACATTTATCTTCTCATGTTTTCATCGATGTGTGGGTTACAATCTCAATGAATTTTTTTGGAGTTGTAGGCAGTGATTTTGAATCAGTGGAACAACTCACATAGCATTAATTTGTTTATTTTTTTATTTACAAGCTTCCATGAAACTTCAAACTTGTGGGAAACTACTAAAATTGTTGCTTTGCCTCCTTAACATAGCTTTCTTAGCTTATTGATAGCAATGCCAAACTCACAAAACTAACAATATTTTGAAACATTATCCTCAACGCTCATTTTTAGCCCAACTTATGATCCCATGCTTCTTGAGATGATTTATCACTTTTTAGTACCTTAAGGAACAACATGATTGAGCATCCATGCTCTTTCAATTTATCTTGCCAATTTGTATTTTCTCTTTTCCTTTCTTTAAAAGTGAAGAACAATTTTGGAGCTTTGATATTTGGTTTCCCTACACGCTTGATGCTTAGTGATTTGGCATGCCAAATTTTGCATTTTTCAGCTCTCTTATTGAGCTTGAGCTTGCTGATTTTTGTCTTGCTTGAAAATTGCATCTTCTACTCTCTTTTTAAGCATTAAAAAATACATTTTCATCTCTTACATGGAAGCTTACCAAAACAAATTTGCTCTGTTTTTAAGCCCGGAAAAAATGCTTTTCCATCGCTTACATAGAAGCTTAAAAAAGACTTTTTCATCCATCTATTTTAGCATGAAAAAATGCATTTCCAGCTCTTCCATGGAAGCTTTAAAAAGTCGTTTTTAACCCTCTTGACAAGAATGAAGAAGGTTACTTCTCTCATAGTCCAACACTCATATTCAACTTACTTTTGTGAGATTGTGTATATGCATTATTAGCTCTTATGCTCAAGTATGAGCATGCATTTCCATCCATCACATGCTTGCATAATATGTTCATTTTTAGGCTCTTTTTTTTTTTTAATCCACACACTTGGCTCTTGGTTTTTTTGGCCTTCACGTGCATGCAAGTAGATATTATATTTCACATAATGTTGGCTTGAAATCAATGACAATAAAGGCAAGTAGATATTATATTTCACATAATGTTGGATTGAAATCAATGACAAGAAAGGTAAGTGATAGTGCATGAAGGAAGAAAAACTTAGTAACGTCTTCTTCCAGTTAAAAACATGATTGAACTATGACCATACGAAGCTTATAAAATTACTGTACATAAAATAGAGATTAAATTAGCAAACCAACTCTACATTTGAATGAAGATGGTAAGTGGATTTCAAATTTTCCCTTCCATTTAAAATTTTGTAATGCACATTCACTCCCATTTTTATATTACAACAAAGAGCTTTTTATATGCATATGAGTTCATGAATGCAATGAAAATCAAAGTCTTCAAACCTAATTTCAAGAAATCTTAAAAAAAAAGTTAAGTATTAAAAGAAAAACCCCATAATATTACAAGTCCATATTGCATTTTCCCTCGTTGATTAAATTTTGAAGTTCACAAGGAATACGAGATTTCTCCTAAAATGAGGATGTTGTAGGATCACTTTTTCCATTGCATTTTGTGCAAATCATGAAGTAGTTTTGGGTGAGATTCATCATGACGTAATGTTGGGATTGACGCAAGTTTGATTGTATTTCATTGACTTGAATTCACTCCTCTTCAAGAAAATTCATGCACTTACATTTTTATAATGCATTGCATTGCAAAGTTGGAGAAAATTTGCGTAATATTTTTACCACATGCTTGATCCGAGGAGCCAAGAATTGAACCTTGCAAATCAATCAAGGTGCATCATACATTTTTAAGGAATCACCTTGTCAATGTTTTTTAATTGATCTCATGTCATTTTTATCAAATGTCAATTCATTAGAATGAATCAAAAGCATGTATTTCTCATAAATATTTTGCAATCTAATGTTATGAGATGCTTTGTTTTGTTTTGTAGGTTTTGTGGAAGAGTGGAGATGGCATGAAGAAATGAAGAAACATGGAAGGATGCATGCATGAATCGAGCTCAAAAAGAAGCATCGAAGGGTGCTTCCTCCTTCATGATTGAAGCATATGAATCCAAGGAGAGATGAATAAAACTTGGCCTTTCCAAGACAAGTATTTGAAGGGGATAAAATAACCCAAGTTTGAGCACCTCAAATCAAATGAATGAAAGTTAAAAACTTATTCATACAAAGAGCCACTAGAAAAAAAATCAAGAGCTATGAAGGTTTATTGTTATCCAAAGTTTGAAGAAAGAGAGTACATCCTCAAATCTGTTTAGAATATTTGTCCAACACAAAAGAAAAAATAGGGGAAAATGCAGGATAAAGATGAGAATTATTGTATTGTGTTATTATTGTTTAAAAGAGAATGTTTATTCATCGAATTTTGTGAATGAGGACTAATTGTAAATAGTTTAATTAAATAAACTTGAAGGCCAAGAACCATAGAGTTAGAAAGTAAAGGGTTAGATAAATGAAGGTCGAAGGCCACTTAAAATTTCTATAAAAGAGGCCTTTACAATGTTGCAAAGGGTCCATCTTTTTTCACTATAAGCTATCTTTGTATGTGAAATAGAGGACATTGTTAGCTTGTGCACCACACTCTCGTGAGATTAATAATGCATGTAAACTATCTTTTCCACTTTTCATTTCCTTCGTGCTTATGAGGATGAACATTGTTTGCTAACTGTCCACTAACTATCTTCATTCAAATGTAGAGTTGGTTTGCTAATCTAATCTCTATTTTATGTACAATAATTTTATAAGCTTTGTCTGGTCATAATTCAGTCATGTTTTTAACTGGAAGAAGAAGTTAATAAGTTTTTCTTCCTTCATGCAAAATCACTTACCTTTCTTGTCATTGATTTCAAGCCAACATTATGTGAAATATAATATCTACTTGCATGCATGAGAAAACCAAGAGCTAAGTGTGTGTATTAAAAAAAAGAGCCTAAAAATGAACATATTATGCAAGCATGTGATGAATGGAAATGCATGCTCATACTTGAGAATAAGAGCTAAAGATGCATATAAAAAAGCTCACAAAAGTGAGTTGAATATGAGTGTTGGACTATGAGAGAAGTAAACTTCTTCATTCTTGTCAAGAGGGTTAAAACAGATTTTTTAATGGTTCCATGGAAGAGCTGGAAATGCATTTTTTCATGCTAAAATAGAAGAATGAAACAATATTTTTTAAGCTTCTATGTAAGAGATGGAAATGCATTTTTTCCGGGCTAAAAAAGAGAAAAATTGTTTTTTGGTAAGCTTCCATGTAAGAGCTGGAAATGCATTTTTTAATGCTTAAAAAGAGAGTAGAAGATGCCATTTTCAAGAAAGCCAAAAATCAGCAAGCTCGAGCTCAATAAGAGAGATGAAAATTGCACAATTTGGGGCCTTACATATCCATAAAGGATAATATATTAAATAATAATGTATATGAATATGAGATGATGATATACAATAAGAATGGGGGCCTTATATATCCACACAAGGGTGTTCTTCCATGAAGAGACGTGACCTTTCATTGGGAAGGTGTATCTTCATTAATTATTCATTAACTATTATAATGTATTTATATTTATTATTATATATTGTGTCGATAACATCCTCGAAGTAAGATTGGGATTAGTGTGCAATGGTAAAGGTAAAATAATTTTCATGCTTCTATATGTCATTCATTTATTCATGTTTAGTACTTTTGATGTGAAGTGTGTCCTTCTACCATAATTAAAGAAATATTTAAGTATGTGTAATTGTTTTTTAAGCTTTCTTGAAATTAGGTTCGAAGACTTTGATTTGCATTGCATTCATGAACTCATGTGTATAAAATGCTCTTTGTTTTAATATAAAAATGGGAGTGGATGTGCAATACAAAATTTTAAATGGAAGGGCAAATTTGAAATCCACTTACCATCTTGATTCAAATGTAGAGTTGGTTTGCTAATATAATATCTATTTTATGTACAATAATTTTATAAGCTTTGTCTGGTCATAGTTCAGTTGTTCAGTCATGTTTTTAACTGGAAGAAGAAGTTAATAATTTTTCTTCCTTCATGCACAATCACTTACCTTTCTTGTCATTGATTTCAAGCCAACATTATGTGAAATATAATATCTAAATATAATATCTACTTGAATACATGAGAAAGCCAAAAAAAAGAGAGCTGAGTGTATTAAAAAAAAAAAGCGCCAAAAAAATGAACATATTATGAAAGCATGTGATGGATGGAAATGCATGCTCATACTTAAGCATACGAGTTAAAAATACATATAAACAAACTCACAAAAGTGAGTTGAATATGAGTGTTGGATTGTGAGAGAAGTAAACTTCTTCATTCTTGTCAAGAGGGTTAAAAAATACTTTTTAAAGGCATACGAGTTAAAAATACATATAAACAAACTCACAAAAGTGAGTTGAATATGAGTGTTGGATTGTGAGAGAAGTAAACTTCTTCATTCTTGTCAAGAGGGTTAAAAAATACTTTTTAAAGCTTCCATGGAAGAGTTGGAAATGCATTTTTTCATGCTAAAATAGAAGGATGAAAAAGTATTTTTTAAGCTTCTATGTAAGAGATGAAAAAGAATTGTTTTCGAGCTTAAAAATAGAGCATAATTGTTTTGGCAAGCTTCCATGTAAGAGTTGTAAATGCATTTTTTAATGCTTAAAAAGAGAGTATAAGATGCCATTTTCAAGCAAGCCAAAAATCAACAAGATCAAGCTCAATAAGAGAGCTGAAAAATGCACAATTTGGCATGCCAAAATCACTAAGCATCAAGCGTGTAGGGCAGCCAAATATCAAATCTCCAAAATTGTGCTTCTCTTTAAAATAAAGGAAAAGAGAAAATACAAATCAGCAAGAGAAATTGAAAGAGCATGGATGCCCAATCATGTTCTTCCTCAAGCTACTAAACAATTCTAAATCAACTCAAGAAGCAGGGGATCATAAGCTTGGATAAAAACAAACATTGAGGATAATGTTTCAAAATCTTGTTAGTTTGGTGAGTTTGGCATTGCTATCCAGAAGCTCATAAAGCTATGTCAAGGAGGCAAAGAAGCAATTTTAGTAGCTTCCCATGAATTTGAAGTTTCATGGCAGCTTGTAAATAAAACAATAAATAAATTAATGCTTTGTGAGATCTTCCACCAAGTCAAAATCATCGCCCTCAACTCCAACAAAATTTCATTGAGATTATAACCAACACATCCATGAAAACATGAGAAGATCAACATGAGAAACTATATTTGGGCATTAAAGAATACAAAGAAAAGATGAATGGCATTGCTACGTTCTTCTTTACCCTAAAAACTCAGTTATGAAACCACAAACATCTATTGAATTTGTTTAGAGCGATCCAAGAAATAAACTATGGATAGGCAGCAGAAGTGAGCAGAGAAATAAGGGGTTTTTGGAAAGTAATGGAGGAACGGGTCAATGGGGATCAAATTAAATAGGTATTTCCATCCACTAAATGGTGGGTCCAATGAAATGGATGGGCTAGACCAGTGGACAACGAAGAAAAGAAACCACGCCATCTCAATCCCAAGGTCTTATTGGAGTATACTATGAATTATTTCGAGTGAGCTCATCCAGCTAATCGTGGTCATTTCTTGAGTCAACCCCGAAAGAATGTCGTTCTGTAAAATTCAATTTGTTATGCCCTCCCTCTGGTTGGGGTGGGGATAACATCCATAGATAAAGGAGGTGTTCCAAATGGTTTTTCACTTCCGTAATTTAGAGGTGGAAAGCATAAGAGACCTTCAACATTATTGGTCGATTGGTTATTCAAGTTGTTGACATGGATCGAATTAAGTAGCGAGATGGGTATTTCATTTTTTTGATGGAATAATTTGATTTCTTTTCCAAATAAAAAAAATGCAAGAGGCACAAAAGGCTCTACAATTTTCTATCCAAAATGCATGCACCCTGACAATATTTTATGCAATAGTTTTTCCTTGCGGGATTTCCCCACTCTTCGTCAAATTCCTCCGTAGTGCTACGAGGATTTGTTTTTCCACTCCACCTCCATCGACCACTGAAATGACGCAAATGGATTCTACGTGAGGGACTTGCCTCTTGCACTGCCATTCTGTTGGCCCAGTCATCCATTCTGTCGAGTCACAGATCTTAGTGTGAAATGTCTGCTACTAGATAATATTTTCATGACCCTTCCTACTTGGGAGCTCACTCCACACAATCCAAATATTTTCATGACCCTTCCTCCTTGGGACAAGGCAGTGAAATGTATATTCATCAACTATGGTGCTGGTGTAAAAGGGTACAAGATTTGGGATGTTCTATTCCTCACAGTATCGTTTGGAACTCCACAACATGGATAACATCCATGGTCCTCTTACCTATTTGTTAACCGATCTCTATGTCAGTTAATACCAGGAGACCAACCCAGGGTGTGTGTTCAGGATTGAATCCTACTATCAAAGGAAACTGCAGCATAAAGGGTCACGAGAGTCGTGGTTCCAGAGCAAGAGAATCACGATTTGAAACAAAGGAGGAGGGGTGTGGGAGGAGTTTTGCAGCAAACTCTCATTCGCCACCCTGCATTGAATGCCCAAGGGGATGTTCAAATACAACAATTTGGCGCGTCGGGACGGGCAGAACAGGGGGTTGCGGTCCCAGAAAAAACATGGCCTTTGTTAAGTACCAAAGACACATGAATACAAAATACCACAATAGTACCAAAGATATCTGAATACAATCACCACACAAGATAAATGGAACAATATAGAAAACCACCACTTTATTATATCAAAAACCTTGAGGTAGGGCAACACCATACAATGGATCCTCTCCTGTTCACTTACCTCTTTGAGGGCGCATCCTCCTATTCAGCGACTACTCCGAATATAATACTTCTATTCATATTCCATTACATTTCTTGAACCCCTTTTTATAGTACTACTAACCACCTAAGAACATTCTAGAGGAGAAACAATCTAGAAGTATAACCTTCTAGTAAGTCCTCTTACATTTATTATATCTAACTACCATAGTGGGCCTTATTTAATACTATAGTGGACCTATCCCACCTTACATTGAATGGCCTCCATTGTTATCACTATGGACCCCCTGGCCCCCCCACTACCTCTCTAGCTACATAACATCCCATCCTTCTTGCTATGAGGGTGTACAACCATATACCAAGGTTCCCTGTAGGAATGCAAGCCACCATGTTGAAGTAGTCCAACCGTCATTGTAAACCTAGGGTCCCATGTCCAAGTGCTCATGTGAACTCCGCGTTGAATATATCAAAACACCATAGACAATTGAAAACGATGATCCAACGAACGACATTGGTCAAGTGAATAAAAATATGTAAAACTGGGCAAAAATTCATCCACTATTACTGGAGAATAATAAAAATGAAGAAGTGTGTGCATAGAAAACTCGTGTCTACTCTTCGGGATGTGCTCTACAAAAGGTGGAGTAGAGTCATCAAATAGAAGATGAAAATGGTTTTGATTCAAGAAATGACAACTACCCATATACCAATCATAACAAACATCCTCAAAATTATTCCAAGCATGTTCTTCTCGATTATATTCATCCCTAATGTCCTGTATAATGTATCTCTCTTGCATTGCAAGTGTGATTGCTTGAAGATTTT
>ML803160.1:0-21718 GCA_009831015.1 Picea engelmannii
GACGTCGTTTTATAAAATTATAATAAAGGAATAGAAATATGCATTCCATTAGATTTCATAACTGTTTTATATGATTCTTAATAAAAGTTAAATTCCTCGAAGGTTTGGTGAAGGGGGGCTTGAGGACCAATGCCAAAAACACCTAGGAAAACACCTAAAATTTTGGGAGGTGACATAAGGAACAACAAGTGAGGAAACATAGGGGCACTCACCAAATATAAAAAGATGGAAAATTAATAACTAGTCATAAATAAGCAAAATGCAATGTGAAATTGAAAATTATTTCTTTTCTCTATAATCAAAATAAAAAGACGATATATCCATCTATCATAATTTAACATAACAAAGATCAATGATAGAATTTTAAATTTATGTGGTCTTAATAAAGTTAGTATGATAAAAAAAAAAAAAAAAATTAATTCTACTCCCTTCACTAACCTAAGCTTAAACATTTTTGTTCTAAAATTTCAACTCCAAGGTCAAAAAATGTTGTTTATCTTTACAAAGTCATCATCAATGTGCTCTTTTGTTGTGAACCCATTATATAAAATATAATAAGAATCAAATTACAAATAATATACACCAAATATGAGCATGGAGCACAACACCCGAAGGCTCTAATAATGATGAGTGACACAATAACTCCTTCAAAGATTAGGAGAGCATCTTTCAAATAACCCAAGTACATCCATATATCCAAATTATGTGTTCATGTCCACAATAATGATCATATTGATCTCTATACATACACATTATTCCCCATTGCATATGTCGACCCCTTATTAGGCCAATATTTCTATACATTTGACCCTATTACACATACATTCAACTCCCAACTTTTTTTTTTGTAAATAAAAATATATATATTACCTTAAAGAGTATTCATAGCAATACACATGTCAAAGTTTGTCACATGTTCTGCCATAAAAAGGGAAACCATAACAGGTGTCTTGCAAAGCAGACAAGCATGCTTTTGTTAACAGTACCAAAACAAAACTAGTCCTAAATCTAACTGTAATTGTGGCCTTTCTGGACCTGATAACATAACAATAGAAAAACTAGATAGTAGGCGAACTCGGGTGACCTTCATTGCTAGTAGCGAAAGTGAATGGTTGGCAACATATCGAGCATCGTCGCTTGACAGGGAACCAAAAAAGACATCCATGCGACAACTAAGGGTGTCTTGGCAATGGACCTGGTCGGCCATGTCCCGTCGCATTTCAAATATTAGTTGCAGATGATCTTTCTGAGAACCTGAGGAAATTGGGAGATTCTAGTGCTAGGAATGCAACTTTTGGAGGCTCATTAACATCTGGGGCAGTCAACACTATTGTTTCCTCTAGCCATTCTGGAAGAATCTCTTCCTCAACCAAACAACCACCCAATTTTGTCATAGGATGGACGTTTTGAGGCTTGTTAACATTTGGTGCAGTCGACATAGTTGATTCCTCCAGCCATTCTGGAGAAAACTCTTCCTCAATCGGACAACCACCTAATTCTATCATAGGGTCGATTCTTTGAGGCGGTTGTTTTGAATTGCATAGGGGGTCCTGAGGGCCTAAAGTATTTCATAGGGGCTCATCAAACCAATTGTAATTAGACTGGGAGGGACAACAGGGTTGATGAATGGGATGTGGGGAGAAGAGAGGATCGAAGAGGGGCCAGGTCGACGGTGTCGAGCCGTGAAACTGTAATAGGTTGGCCCACTCTTTGGCTTGCCTCGTTCGCATGACATTGGAGAGACACATATGATAAAAATATCTTGACACCGGAAGGGAGAAAGACTAGGAGAGGAATGGGAAACTAAGTGAGAATCTAGGATGAAATAACCATTGTTATGCCTTACCTCCATAAAAACAACGAAAGTGATAGGGAAAGTATCAATAAATACCGAAGTGATGGTATTGATTTGCCTCATACCTGCTCTGATAAGCCTTGGCTGATGTTGTATGTGTGCCATTAAAACATCCTTCATGTGCAAGTGCACTACCCCCCTTCCTGAGTGAATGCTAGGAATGATGAGTTGACGAGGAGGAATGTTGGTGATTGTGGGTGTTAACTACGTCGGGCGCATGTGTGCCAGATGTTTCATGGTAACCATGCATCACCCCATCTAGGGCATTCAACTCCCAACTTACCCCCCATAGGGCCATAACATAGTGTCATCCTTCAAAAATCTTTGTCCTTGAAATATTCAACTCTTTTCATTGTCAATCCTTACAAAATATTTATATCCTTTGACTTCCTACATTGTTGTAGTTTCTCAAATTTATTATGTTCTTTGTCTTTGATAATATCATGTTGCGTAATTGTTCCTTGATGTCCAATTCCATGAAATAAATAATAATTTCTTCTACTTCCTTGGTAATGTTGATGTCAATCTTCTTGTCTTTCTTACCAACTATCTTGGTAATAAAGGTGTCGATATGACTCCATATTTGATGTTTTTGGTTCAATTTCCACACCCTTATCATCCAACTTCTTTTCTAATACAATGGAATGCTCCAACTATTGTACTTGATCTTCAATTACACTTGTTTTTTAGATAATACCATCATATTTTACATTTATATCATCCAATTGGATTTCAACTTCTTCAAGTATTTTATGGTGACCTTGTATTTTCTCTTCATTCTTATTCTACATATGAATGGTGATGTTATTCATAAACTTTGTTCATCCTCCTACAATTTTGGATTGTAATTCTGATTTTACCTCCTTGGTATTTAATTATTTTTCAACCTTGTAACAAATTTCCTCTCCACTCTTTTGGTTGTATCCTCTCCATCTCTTTGGATAGAATGTTCATCATTAATATTTGATTATAACTCTTAAAAAAAACTTTTCATATTATTAACACCATTAAGGTGGTCTTGATATGCTAATGCAACCTTTTGATTTCTTCATCTTTCATTTTCAATTCTTCCCTTGACTCATCATTTCCTTCTTTCCTTGGCTAATATTTTATTATTTGATATTGGAACCTCCTTATTAAGTGCTTCATGAAGGGCTTGCAACTTAAAGAATTGGTCATCTTTCTTCTCAATTTCTTCATTGGGTTCCTTAAATTCATACTTTATTTTTTTGAATATCCTCTAAATTAATTTCCCTTATCCACTTATTTGAGAATAATTCTTAAATTCTTCTCAAGGAGAGTGTTGTCTAATATTTATATCAAGACTATACCACTAAATTTTATCTTCATTTGATAAACAATAACCTTTTTTTTCAAACGAAACCCTCATAAGGAAACCCATGGGATGTTTCCCCACTTTTTTGGATAACATCCCTAGTAAATTGGTTGATGTAGATTCATGCACCAAACCCAAGGGAATTCAAACTAGGCACTTGCTGGCACCGATCTAGCCAAATGTCCAACAAATTTAGCAAAAACCGATTTACCTAACCCCTAAGGCTTATAAACAAGAACCTATAAGCACTTAATATTTCCAATTTTCTTTTGCAATATGTAGTTATTCTCTAGGATACATTCCATACTCCTCTCCTAAATACCTTGGAAATTCCATTCTTTATTTGAAAAATAATTATCCTAAATTGTAAAATATATCCTTCCAATATACCCTCATATATTTCATCTTTCCAACAATTTTTGAATCACCAAAATTGAACCTTCCAATAAAACGTTATGCATAATTTAAGTTAGCATACCTTTTTAAGGCATGATTCAATGCTTCCTTGCAATGAAACCCTACACCTAATGTATAACCACAATTGATGTAGAAACAAGTCTAAAATTTTGTATTGTAATAGGATGATATGTCTTCCTCCCATTCCACAAGCCTCACTAAATTTGTATTTTTCAATCAAAAGTTAGAGTCAAATATTCAAAAACTTGTCCATTTCAAGGCCTTTCGAGTGAGCAAAGTTATATAGACTACAATCTTACCCATGTTTCTAATTTGCATTTATAATTTGGACTTGAAAAATCCTTTTCTAACTTATTTCTAATGTCATGAGTGGCACTCAATTGGGACCTCGCATTGTTCATAGATTACCATTTTACTAAAACCATCCATTTATCCCTAGTTTAGGAATAGACAAAAACTCTAACTTGCACAACATGTAACTTTGAAATTGTAAGGAATCAAATTCTGAAATTATGATTGGATATATTTATCTATCTACTCTTCCAAACCTAAACTTTCCATGCAATTAAAATATCCAACAAAAAAATGTAGTAGAAATGGTAAGATGACTTATTTGAAAATGCAAAACCAAGGATTGTTCACTTTGATACCAAATGTTGTGAATCCTAGTACATAAAATAGGATTAAAAATCAGCGTACACAAAATGTGCACCAAATATGACCATGGAGCACAATTCCCAAAGAGATGTAATTATGAGATGCACAATAACTTCTTATAGAATAAGAGAACCTCCTCCAAATTACCCAAGTATTTCCATATATATAAAGCATATGTTTGTGTCTCAATAATGACTATAGTGACCTCTATATCTACATATTATCCAACATTGCACATGTAAGTTTTCTATTAGGATAACTCCTATTACCTATACATTTGAAATCATTACATATGCATTAAACACCATATATACCCCCCATAGGGTCATATGGATCATTATGGAGCTTTGGGGAATGGATCCTTTAAAAGTATTATGGGGCTTATCTAGAAACAAAATAAAATAAAGTGAAAGATTTTATTTTTTTTACTATTTTTTCATTATAGTCTTAGGCCACATAAGGGACACCTAGGTGTTCCATATAGGACATTGGGGTAGACATGATGTCTTTTAAATTTGAGTGGCCCCTGTATAAATGCAACTTTAAGGGGAATTTGTGCCTTTTAAACAAACAAAAAAGGTGTGTGTTTTAATATTTATTTATTATATCGATCACTTATCTTTTATTCTATTATATTTTTATGTTATCATTTATGTTTATTTTCATTATAGTATCTATTCCTTTATGTTTATAACAATGCCTATCCCTTTAGAATTATTTTTTCCTCAAAGCAAGGGTAATGAAGGATATTGTTGGCACAGTTTTTTTTCTCTCCCATAACAGATCTTTCGTTCGAAGGGCTTTCCATTTAATGGGGTATTCTTAAATGGTTCTAGAGTGAATTGTTTCTCTCTCTAGTGGATATTATTCCTTCGAGCTCTAAAATGATTCTTCCTTCATCATACAATATATGGAGTTCTATTTGTGTTGATTGATGTTATCGCAACATCGTCTTGATTCATGACACATGAAACACATTGTGGATGTGTCTTTTGTCTAACAATTCTAATCCATAATCTAGTTGGCTAAATTTTTTGTTAATTCGATACAACCCATAAAACTTGGGAGCCAATTTGTTCTTCCCTTGCTGCTTAAGGGACAAATGTTTGTAGGGATAAAATCTTATGAATAATGAATAACCTTTTTCAAATTATGTTTCTGATGTATGTTGATTTGCCTATTGTTTCATACAATTACAAGTAATGTCTAAGTTCTATTTAAGTAATTGAATGATCTTCTGAGATTTAGCTAGTTGATTTCTTACTATCGAGACCTTAGTGTTAGTCAATGCAAGCTCCTTCCATTTGAGTGTATCATAATCACATAAGTCTTGCAAATGAGCCTTTTTGGTTGATGTGTGGTAAGTATAAATATACCACCATTCTACTAGATGTGACCATTGGAACCATTTGTTATGATTATTTGTCATGAAACAATATAGGTAGGATTCCAAGAATGTTTTTACAATTTCTATTTGACCGTCTATTTTGGAACGGTATGATAAGATCATATTGAGAGATACTCCAATTTGTTTGAAAATTCTTTCCAAAAATTGTTGATATTATGTTAGCTGCGGGAGGTATTTACCTCCACGTGTAACCCTGACAAGAATAGAATATTATGAAAAGTAAGAAAAAACCATAAAGCATTGGACATAACCCTAGAAGACAAGTCGACTAAAGGAAATATTTAATATTAAGTGTTTAGCCTCCATAATGAGAAGTCGACCAAGACAACTCAAGAAAAACAATATAAATATAGGTAGTCAAATCTCATTGACACACATAGCTCGAAATTTCAGCAGAAAAGAAGTGTGCACTGCAGAAACTGGGTAAGTGCACAACTCTGGGGAGTAGCTGCAGCTGCAGCTACTGCAATCTGTATCCTCGGTTTAGGCTCAGACTTTCTAGTGGTTATGGTTTGGACTTTCTGCCTTTTATTCTATCTCTGGAGAGAGAGAGAGGTACACTACAATGATTGGTTATTAGGCCTAGGGTTTGCTTCCAGAATCATTCTCTGTCAAGGTTAAGGTGCTCGGGGGTGGCTTCGACCTATGGTTGGGTGACAATATTTCTATATTGTCTATGGTTAAATGAGCACATCTATTATTTTATAACAGGTTATGGGCCCGCAATATCTTCAGATAGTCTAACCGCTGGAAGATAGATTGGGAGGATTTGCTCAGTTACAATTGTAGTTGCAGCCAATTTTTGTTGCAACAATGAAACCCTAACCCTCTTGTTGAGGCACCTTAAGTGAATATATTGACCTAATTTCAGGATATCCTAGTGCACCCTAGCCTAGTGCACCTCCTGGTACTCTCAACAAGCTAAGCCGTCAAGTTTGAGATTTTGGTCAAAGGTTGACCAAGTCAAAGAAGTTATGACTTACTCTATGAAGTTAGAAAACAAGTTATAAGGGGATTCTAACTTCAGAGCATGGAATACAAGCATTTACCTCATCTTTGCCAAGAATAAAGTGTTGTATATCATGAAAGGAAATATCGTGGAACCACAGTTCGAAGAAGTAAAAGAGAAGGAACCTCATAACGTTACAGTTATGGATAAGTTCAAAGATAATGACATCAATGCCATGAGTATCATAGTGGACTCTATAAAATACCACTTGATACCCTACATCTGCCATCTTGACTCATCTAAGAAGATGTATGATTCCCTAACAAACCTCTTCTTAGTCAGAAACATTGGACAAGTAATGAGTCTAAAGAATGAGCTCTGTGACATGAAAATGAATGATGATGACAACATAACATCATACCTTGTGAGAATATCTTAGTTAAGAGATCAACTACAAGCTATTGAAGAAATCATTTCAGAGAAGGAACTGGTAAATATAGTAATCAATGGTATTCCAAAGACATGGGATGCATTTTTCGCAAGCATGAACACAAGGAAGGAGTATCCCACATTTGAATAACTTTGGACTTATTTTGCACAAGAATAATCAAGGATTAGTGAAAAATAGAAACCCCAAAAGAAATACGATGATCAAGCCTTCATAGCAAGGTTCAAGAATTTCAGGAATAAAAAGAAGTTTGGCTCAAGCAAGAAACCAAATCAAGAGAAAGATATGTCAAAAATACAATGCTTCAACTGTCGAAAATATGCTCACTACAAGAATCATTGTCATGAATTAAATAAAAGGAAGGAAACACACGAAGCATCAGTTGCCAAAGAAAGGGAACCCTCAAAGAAGGCCAAGCAGGATAAAAGAGACTTCTTCTTCTAAGACAAGGTAACAATATTCTTCATAATTCTTGTACATGCCATGTTTACATGGTTTCTGTACATATCTTGCATACCTATTTCTTAAAAGATAATATTTTCAAAGGGAAACAATACCTATGGAAGAATAACAAGATAGGGATTTCCATCACGATGAGCACAAGTCAAGCAATACACATGAAAATATGAAGTACATTAAAAATCCTTGGTAACAATTCATATGGAAGCTATTAACATAAGTAATAGCTACAAAATAAGTTGAAATCAAAATCAAACTTGAAGAAACATGGAAAAAGTGTTGGCCCTCGACCAAGTTTTGAGGAAACATTGGTCGTTTTTTACCATTTTTGGGACTTCGACAGGCTGGTCGAAGACAGATCACCCAGGAGAAGCGGATATCGTGGGATCTCGCCCATTTTGCAGGATTTTGGGGATTTTAGGGTTTATGTAATGGGTATGGGATGTCGTCCCATGGGTTTACCCATGCTTAGGCCTTTTTGCAATATATAAATAAGGAGCTAAGCAATGTAAGAAGTACTAGAATCGGCTTGGTGCATAAGTAGAAGTCATTGTCTTAGTGCATAAGTAGAATTCATTCACTTAGTGCATGACTAGAGTATGTTAATACTTTCAGAGCTAAGTGCAAGTGATTGTAAGAGGTTTTGTGCACAAACTGTGTAAGGCTTTGTGCCCTGACCTAATTCGGGGAAGGAGAATCTAGAGAGGTGTGCACAGATCTCCTATGCTTTGTGGGGTTGGCTCTATGGCTTGGTGCCTGTAAGAAGATTGAAGGAGACTAATAAAGAAGAAGAGTTGGTGGGCGTATCCCTAAATTGGGGTGAACCGTGTATATCATGTGTTGATGTGCTTTGTGCGATGTTTTTGATGTTGTTTATGTTGTCTACTTGCTAGTGTATTGATCTTATATATGTTAGATAGATGTAGGAATGCTTAGTGATCTATTGATGGTAAATGAATGCTATATATGAGTTAATGCTATGTGCTAAATGACTGGAAAGTAATGGATCTTGGTTGTTACTGCATTGTTCTGTATTTAGGGTTTAATCTATGATGTGAATGGGATTTATGAACTAATTCATGTTATTAGCTAAGTGCTCCGTTAAGTCTTATAATCACAGATCTGTGTCCCAGCTAGGTTGTAGACACTTAAGTCTTACAACCCCCCTTCCTCTACCTCAAGTGAGACTTCATCTACTTTGCAGGTGTTGCGGAAAGGGCTGATAGTTAGGGTTTTGTTAGTGCATTGTTGAAGCGTTGAACCCTGGGTCTGCCCTTGTGCCAACAAATGGTTCTGTTGTCGGGACCTGAAACTGTGAATGTTGGGAACTGAAGAAAAGAGAAAGCTTTGTATGTAGATCTATTGTTGTAGTGTGCAGTATTATACTTAAATTGCAAAGCTCTGTGCTAAGAGAGAATCCCGATCTGAAGAAAAGAGGTAAATATATTAAAGCTTTGTGCTTTGGTAAAGGTAAAGATAAGTGGAAATCTTTTCTTCGGAAATATGAATCTAGATATGTTTGATAGATTTTGTCCTAGTCTGAAAACTAGGGCACGGCTAGAAGAAAGAGTTGATTTGAATAAATTTGATAGAGATAATGAAAGATATGTTATTCCTATGTGTAGAAAGAATTTTTGGACTAACCAGTGGATGCAGGAACCTAGAAAGAATTTTTGTAGATTGCGGGTCCATCACTATGATCCTAGTGCGCAGTATAGAAAAGGTTGGGGATCATTTAAAATAAAGAGAGAATTGACACTATGTTATAATTTCATAAGATCGGGACATCTTGCTAAAGAACTTCCTTGCATAGGCCCTATTTGTCTCTGTTGTAAAGCTATTGGTCACAAAGTTGAGGATTTTCCTAGAATGATTGCCAAAGTTGAAAAGATGAACATGAGACAAGAAAATTGTAAAGAAGGACAAAAGACTAAGGATATGTTAGAGAACCAGAAAGAATTAGATACTATATTATTACAAATGAAAGAAACATTGAATGATCATAGAGACATCAATTTACCAGAGATCTTAAAAGAGAAGTAGTGCATAGAAACAAGAATAGGAAACTTCGACATAGACTGTCTCTTGGACGAGGAAACACAAGTGAATGTTATGCTAGAAAGCACTTGGGAAATTTTGGGAAAGCCTACTATAGTACCTTCATTGGGAAGGATAGTATTGTTTAAAGGAAAGATGATAACCTTATGTGGAAGAGTTACTAATGTACCTATGATTGCCCATGGAGCATCGACCGAAGAATAATTTGAAGTCATTAAGTTTGTTGAGAACAACGCCCCTTTTGCACTTTTGTTAGGAAATACCTAGATTGAGAAAGATCATATCTGAAGGAAAGCAGAGGAGGAAGCTACAGAACAGAAAAATCAAGAATTAAGGGACTTCATAGCTAGAAAAATAGAGCGACTAATACAAGAACAAGAGGATAAGTCAAAGCAACAGAGGATCAGAGAATTAACTGTTGAAATTGAAAGAACATGAGAAGGTTTAAAGAACCCATCCACGTAGGAAATAAGTGTATCCACTCTAGAAATCATAAGATAAGAGGTATTACATTTGAACCCTTTGAAATACCCTCAATAATGCAAAGTTGCTACGCTAAGAGAAGATAAGAATCAGAATGGAAAGAGGAACCCAGAGGCTCAAATCATAGGAAAGAAGGCCAGAAAGCTCAATAAGAAGAAAGAAAAGTTAGAAAAAATCCAAGAAGTTATAGAGAAGACTTCGCAGAAGGTAGGCTTGCAAGACTTGAACATCACTAGAATAGCAGAACCGCACATAACGGGACTTTGCTACGACGAAGCTACATGACTGTTGGAGGTGTCCCGACCGTTAGAATGATGCTTCAAAATGGATAGAAACACATTTATTGTCGGAAATATCACCATTGGACCATTGATACCATGCCATAACGGATGGAATCATATTGATTGAGGAATTCCTACCCATTGGAAGAATCTGTTACGACATTGCTTATTTAATCTGTCGGATGTTGCATCGGGACCACTTTTTGCAAACCGAGATATCCAAACTAATAGAGAAGTGATTGCATACCAAGTTGTGTTGTCTATACCTCGCCATTCCTTTGATTACCTTGAGTGTTTGTTCACCTAACCAAGTTGTTTTATTACAAGTGTTAATGTCAGGCGAGCATAGTGTGCTGGAGAAATCTGTGGAAGAGATTTTGATAGACCTTATGTATGAGAGATTCATGTATATAGGGATACAAGCATCATCGACGGGTGGATTGCAAGCATCTCCCTTGAATGGACGTCAATCTAGCTGAACCGTGACTGAGAAAAGAAGTAAGCATCACGATGATCTGGCTAACGCGAAGCAGATCCCGTCGGTCTTGTCGGAGTACATCTTGCCTATGGCTAGTGCAGTTAGCCATGACAGTGTCCCACATGACTTTGAGTACACATTGATCACTGCGTACCTCTCAAATGGGATATGCGTAGTTGGGTCTCAGTTAGGACTAATCCCAACTCTTAAGATTAGTGACTTCAACCTAGGTGATCGGAAGAACTATGTGATGCTCGCACCACATAGGTACCTGATGAAGATGACTGGGAAGAAACCCAAGATATTTCCCCAGCCATGGATTAAGGAGATCACGAGATCAATGATATTGAACGTAATGAAGATCCCCCACTTTGGCTGACATGAGGAGGTTAACACTTGCGTTAAAATCCTCTTGTCGTGCTTCCATGGAGGTTATTTGTGGCTTTACAGGCGTGTGACTGTGGATTCGATGTTGATCCACCTAATCACTGGATTGAGCATGCAGGGACTGAACCCTCGACAATTCTACCCAAGAAAGGCTGCAAATTAGTCTCTAGCACAACGAATAAAGGAAGCCTACGACGATGTAGAGAAGGGAAAGTGAGGTTACAAGGTAGCCTCCATCCAGGATGGAATAGTGCGCCTTGCTTTCCAACTGATCGCTTGCAATCTCGTTCGAAAGAACTGGCCAACATAAATCACGGGATTTGTAGTGGACCTCGTAGGGAAGTGTGTCGAAGGAATGCAGATGAACTGGGTGAGTTACCTCTTCAACGAGTTGGATAAGGACTATCACAAAGTGTAGGACCAACGCTACGAATTTCACTTCAGTTGGTTGTTGATTTTAATCGCATTTTTCGCTTGGAAAATATCAAAAGGAGAATCCTTCCCGGAAGTGGAACCATCATAACCGTTGGCCACAAAGTTCGCTACCTTGTGGTATATGAATGATATGGTGAAGCAATGGCAGTTGAATGTTGCCTTCCATACTTATTACCTACAACTAAAGTGTGCCATTGAATCATTCCCCTGAATGACACCAAATACACACCATCAGTATATGCCTCTAGCAAAGTTCCACGTAGAACGACACTTCATCTAAATCACCATGCACAGGGATGAAAGTAAAGAGGAGTTGAATTCGTATTATAAATTGACTGATGAAGACATGGTCGAGATCACTAAGGAGTGGCCCATAGAATTCCTTGTATCGGTCAAAGATGTAGAGCTCTCTGACCCCAACATCATTGAAAGCCCTTTGGTCACCCAGACTGAGTATGATGGACCGAGCAACACAAAGAAAAAGAAGAAAATGGAGGAAGTGTAGGACATAGACAATTATGAGAAGGAAATTGCATCAGAGGAAACTATGCCTGACTCACTTGCAGAGGGAGGAGGAGATGAAGTAAACCAAGAATAAGTAGGAGAAGGATACAAGCAAGAAAAGGGCGAAGTGAAACCACCAAAGGATCCCCTTACAGAGGCTGAGACATCAAAGAAAAGGAAGGTTTATCTGCAGAAACCCTCAACACGGAAGAAGTCTCGAGCCAATAAGCCTTTGTCACAGAATTTGCTTACAGTGGACAATATCAAGCTCATCATCACAGTCGTATAATATTCTTCAGAATACATCTTGCAGAGACATGGAGAAAAGTAGGAGTCTATGTACGACAAAATAGAGAAGGAATTTAGAGACATCCAACAAGCTATCCATTCGAGTCGCGCAGTCTCTATTGTGCCTTCTTCATTAGAAAGTGTGGAATTGGGGGATGAGCCCACCCAATTGCAAAGCTTAGCAAATGTGACAGAGGCTTACCTTTGCCAATCCCAAGAAGAAAAGGAACAGGCTACAGAGGCCATGAAGCAATAAAAGGAGGAGGCCTTAGAGAAACTTCAAGTTGCACAGCAGAAGAAAAGTGAAATTAGGGCGATGTTTGAGGAGAACCAAGAAAATATGCAAGAAGAAAAAGACCAGCTACTTGAAAAGCAGACTATGATCAAAGAGGTAGTGATTAGAGCACTCTGCTCTATGATATAATTCACATAAAAGGAATCAGATTCAATTGAGGTGCAAGTGGGGAAGCTCACCGAAGCCATTTAGTAGCTTCAAGAATGGATAATGGAGCTAGAACTCCAAGCAGTACCTAGCACTCCACAAGAAGTGCACGATCAGAGAGAAGAAACATCTAGGAATGCAATAGAAATAATCAGGGCATTGGCCTTAGAATGTAAATTATTAAGTGATCGAAGTGCGTAGACCTATGAACACCTTGCAGAAGATCCAGAGCTAAGGAGATTGGAAGCTGACGTAGTTGCACCCTCAGGAACGTCTGCTCTCACAGGATCTTCTTCTTCTCGGCCCGAAGAACTCTAAGGCTCTTCTATTTCCCTATCGGGAAATCTGCACCCCACAGATTCTCTTCGGCGTGATCCCCCTTTCTTTACTTATCGAAGTATCAAAACTCGCGGCTTTGCAAGTTCACTATCGATCACTGGGCTCTCAAATCCCCGAGACCCAATGGCCAGTCAACGCTGACTTTATCTTCCCCTTGTCGGGACTTCTGCTCTGTCAGGATTTTCCTTATCGGGATATTGCTACTCGCGATATCGAGCACTATGATTTACCGACTCTCTATACCCGATGCAACGAAACTCCGATGCACGCATGAGCTGTCTCTTCCACCTCCCGCCACTTCTATTGGGATTTTGGAATTCGTGGGATCGCGAATCCTAATGTCAATGGATTCGATACTTTGCTTTTCCTGATCCCCGATATGCACGCCACTTGTCTTCCACTAACACCTGTTGTGGCCCACACAGCTCTTCCGTCGGGATATCGCGTTTCGCAATTCCGAGCGGCAAGATTTATCTTTTCTCAAAACCCCTGATTCTCTGAACCCCGACTTCCTTGGATCTCCTGACACGCGTCCTCAACAATGAACGGTTCTGGACTCGTCGGGATATCGTGGATTGCGATATTGTAATTCCTGATGCAATCCTTTGCAGCTTCGACTCACGAATCCCGATACACGATATCAAGTGTAGATCCGATGGTCCTTGTGACATGGATCGACAACTCTTCCCTTCATGAGATTTAAACCTTTCAGACCTTCTCTCCATAACCTTCTTGCAACTCCACAAGATCCAACATCCCTCGAAACTTCGCGAAATGTCCTCAAAGGATTTCGACCGTTTGTTCTTCTTCTGGTAATTCTGCGAGACAACTAAGTGTTTTCTTGGAGAATTTTCCCACCTGTTCGCAACCCTACGACGCTTCTTGCAAGCTTTCAATAACAGCTTCCCTATTTTTATCCTTCAGTGAATTTGAAGGCCTACTCCTCCTGAAATTTTTCACGACCCTCAAGCCTTCTTGGAATCCTCTTGCACTCACTCTTTGCGGAAACCCTTCAACCTCGACTGAGTGTTGAAGTCTCTCGACCCTGTGCACTCCTGCAACAACAGTCTTCTAAATCTTCCCTCAGGTCTGCAACCCTGAGACCTTCAATCAACCTGCGCACTCCTTGCACGAATCCTGTGCCCAACTACACCTTTGAGGAAATGAGAACAAAAGATACCTCTAATCGAACCCTTCTATCAATGCACTCCTTGCGAACAATTCGACTGCACTCCTTGCAGGAATCCTCTGGATCAATTAGAGAAACAATTGAAACTCATTCACTCTTCCTTTCAGACTTCAATTCCACCATGAAATCACATATACAACATATAAAAGAAAATGTATGACAGGAAGCAAACATTCACGAGCATAACATCAATACACAGAGAAACAACACAAACCATGAATTTGATCAAAGCTTTATTCTATTAATTCAAATGCCTGTACATGGGTGTTCTTCCTACAATTCTCTGCATTCTCTTCTCTTCCTGCTCCTGAATTCAATCTCCTGATACAATGTACAATGAGGGTGTATATATCCCGTTTCCCTCTTGGACTCTAAAGCTATCAAATCTAAAATTAAATTCCTATCTAACTGCATTAATTTTATTAAATGTCGACTATCTACTAAGGACGAGAGCTATCCTCTCAAGGTCCATTTACAATGTTCAAGTGTGCCTCATATTAAATGATTCATTTAAGGTTTGTGGAACAATTTCCAAGGCAATTTCAAAATTTTCACTGGCTTGTCCAACTGTCCTTCGCTTCCGCACTGGCTCGCTTGATGTGCTAGCGATGCTCCTACATCATACTCCTCGGCTTGAAAAATTTCATGGGCTCCTATCCATGAGCTCCTGCACGGTCTTTCCATGCTTTTGTATTTTTGCTTTAGTCTCCCAACTGGCATCTTCCACTGGGTGATTCTTCCACTTGACCAGATACTCGAAGTATTGCTTTCGCCTGGTCCTTTTGCTCACTCTCTTGTCCAGTATGCATTCCATCTGCGGCTTCTCTGCAACTGGAAATTGTTTCATCCACTGGATCACTGGAAGTCCATCTCCAGTTTCTGCTTCTCCAGCCTTGTATGGGTATAAATCTGCGATATTGAATATCAAATATATTTCGATTCCATCCAACAATTCAATCTCATAAGCATTTTCCCCGAATTTTCTCAAGACCTTGCATGGTCCGATTTTTTTCATTTTCAATTTGTTGTATGTTCCCCTCGGGAACCTTTCTTTCCTTAAATGTGCTAGAACTAGATCACCAACTTCAAACTGAAGTTGTCTCCGATGCTGATCTACTCTGCGCTTGTACTCTTGGTTTGATTTCAGCAACCGTTCCTTCACCCTACTGTGAAGTTCCTTCATCGCCTCAGTGAATTCCTTTGCACTAGCGCTGCTAGTAGTAGTCTGTTCTGAATCTCGCAATTCAGAAACTCCTCTTGGCTACACACCATACACAATCTGAAATGGACTTCAGCCTTTTCTCCTATTCACTGAGTCATTGTATGCAAACTCGGCCTGTGGCAATATGTGGTCCCAAATGCTGTGGTGCTCAGTCACCAGGCTCCTCAGCAAGTCTCCCAGAATTCTATTGACTACTTCCATATGTCCATCTATCTGAGGATGATAAGCAGAACTAAACGCCAATTTAGTTCCCAGCTTCTTCCATAAGGTCCTCCAAAAATGTCCTATGAATTTCGTGTCTCTATCCGAAACTATGCTTTTCGGCAATCCATGAAGTCGAATGACCTCCTTGAAGAACAAATTTGCGATGTGAGTCGCATCGCTGGTTTTCTGGCATGGAATGAAGTGTGCCATCTTATAAAAAATATCCACTACCACAAATATTGAATCAACACCTCTTTGTGTCTTCGGCAACCCCAATACAAAATCCATGCTTATCGCCTCCCATGGCCTCTCTGGTATGGGCAATGGCTGATAAAAACCTGCATTCTGCTTTCTCCCCTTCGAATGATGGCAAAATCTACATATGTCAATGAATCTCTTGACATCTTCTTGCATTCCCAGCCAAAAGTATGACTCATTCAACTTCGCGAATGTCTTGTCATGGCCAAAATGTCCTGCCAATCCACCACTTTGTTTCTCTTTTAACAAGTTCTCCCTCATGGAGAAATTTGGAATACATAGTTGATTACTTCTGAAAAACAACCCTTCCTGGATCATATAGTCTATCCAAGGACTCCTATCTCTGAGAAATGGATTCTCAGCTGCTTCATATGCTTCTGTAAAATCTACATCACCTGCGTACATGTCCCTGAGATTATCAAAACCTAATATTTTGACTCGAAACTCCTGCAACAACAAACACTTCCTGCTCAAAGAATCAGCCACTTTGTTAGCAGTACCCAAAATATGCTTAATCACAAACGTGAAATTCTGCATATACTCTACCCATTTGGCATGTTTTTGATTCAACTTCTCCTGTTGAGTCACAAACTGCAATGCGTGGTTATCACTGTACAATACAAATTCTTTTGGGATCAAGTAATGACTCCACTTCTTCAGTGCATGTATGATAGCATAAAATTCTTTATCATACGTGGAGTATTTCACCTTTTCCTCATCCAGTTTCTCGCTGAAATATGCAATCGGTCTGTCTTCCTGACTTAAGACCGCTCCTATGGCAAACCCACTTGCATCACATTTCACTTGAAATGTCTTCAGGAAATCCGGCAACACCAAAACCGGTTGTTCCGTGATCTTTCGCTTCAACAGATTGAAGCTCTTCTCAGCCTCTGTTGTCCAGTGAAAAGACTTATGCCACTTCTTCACTGTATCCATCATCGCTGCACTAATCCCACTGAAATTCTTGATGAACTTCCGGTAGAAACTAGCCAAACCATGAAAACTTCTCACCTCGAATACATTTCTCGGTGATGGCCAATTCTTAATTACCTCTACTTTATCCGGATCCATCCTCAACTCATTAGCTGAAATAACAAAACCCAAGTAAATGAGCTCTGTCTTCATAAATGATGACTTCTTCATATTAATCAACAACTTCTCCTGCTGTAGCTTCTTCATCACAATGGCTAAATGCTTCAGGTGTTCAGCCTCTGATTTACTGTAAATCAGTATGTCATCCAAATAAAAAATGAAAAATTTCTTGATGAATTCCCTCAGGACTTCGTTCATTAACCTCATAAAGGTACTCGGTGCATTAGTCAAGCCAAACGGCATGAATAGCCATTCATACAGTCCTTCATTGGTTTTTAAGGCTGTCTTCCATTCATCGCCTTCCTTCATGCGAATCTGGTGGTATCCGCTTTTCAAATCTATCTTTGAAAAATACTTTTCCCCGCTCAAGCAATCCATCAGATCATCCATCCTCGGTAATGGAAATCTGTACCTAATGGTTATCTTGTTGATCTCTCTTGAGTTGGTACACATTCTCCAACCTCCATCCTTCTTTGGACTGAGTACTGTCGGAACAACACACGGGATCAAACTTTCTCTGACCAATCCTTTGTCCAATAACTCCTAGACCTGCTTCTTGACCTCTTCATTCTCTTGTGGTGTCAACCTATACACGAATTTATTTGGAAAACTGGCTCCTGGTATGACTTCTATATGATGACTCACGCTCCTCATCGGTGGCAACAAACGAGTTAATTCATCCACTATGATGTCAGCGAACTCTTCCAGCAGTTCCTGAACTTCGTCTGGTAAATCATCCACTCTTGTGCTAGTCAAAACAATCCTTGGTTTCCTGACCACAAATAATTGTGGATCTTCCTTCTTCTTCACCTCCATAAGAAGTTCCTTCCCACTCATGAGAAGTACTATGTTTCTTACTTCCGACTTCACCTCCTTATCTTTTATTGGAAGCAACATATGGGTTCTCCCTTTCTTCTCCAATGTATATGTGTTCATTCGCCCATCATAAATCACATTTCTGTCATATTGCCATGGTCTACCCAGCAATAAATGACATACATCCATGGGAATAACATCACAAAGTATTTTATCATTATACCCTCCTATTTTGAATTCAACCAAGCATTGTTTAGTAACAGTTACCTGGTGTCCCTTCTGTAGCCACGAAACTTTGTATGGGCTGGGATGATCAATCGTCTCCAACTCCAACTTCTCTACCATCTCTGTAGATACGAGATTATCCGTGCTACCACTGTCTACAATGACCTTGCATACCCTGTCCTTGGTCTTGCAAGCTGTTCTAAAAAGTCTGGTCCTTTGGATTGAACTTTCCACCTCCTTCTCAGGTGTCAAAAGGACTTTTCGCATCATAAGCGATCTTCCGCCTTCAGCGTTTTCTGCCTCAACATCCCGCCTCTGCGCATCGGTGATTTGAGCTTCTCCAATGTCCTTTTTCTCTGGACACTCGTAAGACTTTTGCCCATTCTTTCCACATGTGAAACATGTGATTACTCCACCTCTTCCTCTTCCTCTACCTCTGGTACGAGGAAAAGTGTTTTCGTCAGCATATCCTCTGCTCTGCTCTGTATGCTGCCCTCTCTGTTCAACATATGGCCTCCACTGTGAGGTTCCACCTCTTTCAAATTTACCCTGAGGTTTCTTCCATTCCTCCTTGGGCTTCTGGTATTTGTCCTGGGCAACTGCTTTGCCTCTGGGCTGACTTCTGCCTCGACCCCTCTGACCTTTCTTTCGGCTCAGCTTCTCTTCTTCTTTCAGAGCCATCTGATAAGCATCCTCCACCATCCTGATGGTAACCATGCTTAATTCATCCTGAATGTCGTATCTCAGACCATTCAGATATCTAGCAACTTTCTCATCATCTCTCTCCCGATGACCTGCTCTGATGTTCAGTCAATAGAATTCCTCAGTGTATTCTTTCACTGTCATCAGCTTCTGTCTCAGGTTCTGCATCCTCTTGAATAGAGTAATTTGATAATGTTTTGGGATGAACTTTGCCTTCATCTTCACAATCATTCGATCCCAACTCTTGATCTTCTGCTTGCCCTTGCAGCGTCTGTCAGCTTGTAGCTCATCCCACCACAATGTTGCATGTCCTTTCAAGCGCGTAACAACATGCTTGACCTTCTTGTCCTCTTCGACGTCTTCATAGTCCAAGTATGTATCGAGAGCTCTAATCCAGTCTAGAAGCTCCTCTGCATCCAGATTCCCCTCGTAAACTGGAATGTCCATCTTTTCTTTCGCACCCATTCTGGCGATAGCTTTAATTAGACGTTCATTGGCTGCATCTTCGACTGCAACTTCCTCATTGCGTTTAGCTTCTATCTCGCTCTCGGAGTCACTAAGGTCCCCTGCACTAGATGTGCATCTTTGCATTGTCTCCATGTCCTCGAGTCTTGCTCGGAGATCATGCATCTGTCTCTCCATTTCTAGATTTGCTACTTGCCTGCCTCTTCTTCGCACCTCCCTATCTTCTGGATCAGGTGACTGTCTTTCTCTCCTGGGCGGCATGGTGAATTCCCTTCTCTGTTATAGAAAGCAAAGAAATATTATGTGCTCTGATACCACACCTGATGCAACCGCACCCTCGGGCACGTCTGCTCTCACAGGATCTTCTTCTTCTCGGCCTGAAGAACTCTAAGGTTCCTCTATTTCCCTATCGGGAAATCTGCACCCGACAGATTCTCTTCAGCGTGATCCCCCTTTCTTTACTTATCGGAGGATCGGAACTTGCGGCTTCGCAAGTTCACTATCGATCACTAGGCTCTCAAATCCCCAAAACCCGATGGCCAGTCAATGCTGACTTTATCTTCCCCTTGTCGGGACTTCTGCTCTGTTGGGATTTTACTTATCGGGATATCGCTACTCATGATATCGAGCACTATGATTTACCAACTCCCGATACCCGATGCAACGAAACTCTGATGCACGCGGGAATTGTCTCTTCCACCTCCCGTCACTTCTATAGGGATTTCGGAATTCGCGGGACCACGAATCCTGATGTCAATAGATTCAGGACTTTCCTTTTCCCGATCCCTGATATGCACGCCACCTGTCTTCCACTAACACCTGTTGTGGCCCACACAGCTCTTCCGTTGGGATATTGTGTTTTGCAATTCTGAGCGGCAAGATTTCTCTGTTCTCGAAACCCCCAATTCTCCGAACCCCGACTTCCTTGGATCTCCTGACATGCGTCCTCAACAATGAACGATTCTGGACTCATTGGGATATCGTGGATCGTGATATCGCAATTCCTGATGCAATCATTTGCAGCTTTGACTCACGAATCCCCGATACACGATATCACATGTAGATCCGACGGTCCTTGTGACCTAGATCGACGACTATGCCCTTCCTGAGCTTTAAACCTTTCAGACATTATCGCCGTAACCTTATTGCACCTACACAAGATCCAATGGCCCTCGAAACTTCGCTAAATCTCCTCAGAGGAGTTCGATCATCCATTCTTCCTCTGGTAATTCTGCGAAACGACTAAGTGTTTTCCTGCAGAATTTTCCCACTTGTTCGCAACCCTACGACGCTTCTTGCAAGCTTTCAATAACAGCTTCCCTGCACTTATGTTAAGCCCTAATGTTGGCTCATTACCCCTTAATTGGGGCATATTATATTAGTAATGTTATTTTATTTATGTCGGTTTTAGGCCATTAGTTGTAATTATACCTCCTTGTCTCCTATATATACCAAGGAGACATTTTCATTTTGAATCATCTTGTACTTGAACATTTAAGTGGGGTAAAAGGAGGTTGCCCCCTCGAAGAGGCTTATTATCTGAAATTATCTTTGTTTCAAGGCGTTGTGTACTTTTCCTGAGGTTTTTCCATGCTATATTGATGTTTGGTTCTTAACATATGGTATCAGAGCTCAAGGTCTTGGGGTTTCGCTGCTACATCTGAGACACCATGGAATTTTCGCTATAATTTTTTTTCTACAACGTTTCAGAAGTAACCTCTTGGAGGGTATTTAGTAGATGGATCAAGGTACGTTGGATTCAAAATTCATCTCCTGAGGCCTTATACTTTGAGAGATACAACCTGTACAAGATAGGGTTCTGGAATCATCCTAAAATGAGTCATTGCGGAATTTTCACTATAAAAAAATTTCTGTAATGTTTCAGACCCTGTCCTCTAGAGGCCATTCAAAAATATTAGTAAGGTATCTGTGGTAAAAATTTCATCTTTTGGGTCATCTTAAATTTTTAGATACACCTTGTGTAAGATAGGGTATTTTACTAGTCCTATTGACTAGCCTCAAGAAGGTGTTCCAGGTAAAACAAGCATAAATTCTTGCTAGAGTATCCAAATTGAGTGGGACTGGTTTCATTGGATCGTGGACAATCTGTAGTATTTTGGGTGTGAGTTTCAGAATTTGATATCAATTATTTTGTGTGGGGCATTCTATACAAGTGATATCTCCTGGAAAGGCCAAAAATCGGCAAGTTGTGAGGAAGTTACCGTAAATTCCACTTGGCACATCCAATTTTGATCAGACCTGTGGCATTGCAGAGAAGAAATATTAGAGAACTACCTAAAATAAAGTTTCATACCCAGAAG
>ML803160.1:26790-45773 GCA_009831015.1 Picea engelmannii
GGCCATTAGTTGTAATTATACCTCCTAGTCTCCTATATATACCAAGGAGACATTTTCATTTTGAATCATCTTGTACTTGAAAATTTAAGTGGGGTAAAAGGAGGTTTCCCCCTCGAAGAGGCTTATTATCTTAAATTATCTCTGTTTCAAGGCGTTGAGTACTTTTCCTGAGGTTTTTCCATGCTATATTGATGTTTGGTTCTTAACAGCTTATCCTTTAGTGAATTCAAAGGCCTACTCTTCCTGAGCTTTTTCACGACCCTCAAGCCTTCTTGGAATCCTCTTGCACACACTCTTTGCGGTGACCCTTCAACCTCGATTGAGTGTTGAAGTCTCTTGACCCTGTGCACTCCTGCAGCAGTAGTCTTCTAAAGCTTCCCTCAGGTCCGCAACCCTGAGACCTTCAATCAGCCTACGCACTCCTTGCACGACTCCTGTGCCCAACTACACCTTTGAGGAAATGAGAACAAAATCTACCTCTAATCGAACCCTTCTGTCAACGCACTCCTTGCGGACAATTCGACTGCACTCCTTGCAGGAATCCTCTGGCTCAATTAGAGAAACAATTGAAACTCATTCACTCTTCCTTTCAGACTTCAATTCCACCATGAAATCACATATACAACATATAAAAGAAAATGTATGACAAGAAGCAAACATTCATGAGAATAACATCAATACACAGAGAAAAAACAAAAACCATGAATTTGAATCAAAGTTGTCTTCTATTAATTCAAATGTCTGTACATGGGTGTTCTTCCTACAATTCTCTGCATGCTCTTCTCTTCCTGCTCCTGAATTCAATCTCCTGATACAATGTACAATGAGGGTGTCTATATCCCGTTTCCCTCTTGGACTCTAAAGCTATCAAATCTAAAATTAAATTCCTATCTAACTACATTAAGTCTATTAAATGTCGACTATCTACTAAGGACGAGAGCTATCCGCTCAAGGTCCATTTACAATGTACAAGTGTGCCTCATCTTAAATGATTCATTTAAGGTTTGCGCAACAATTTCCAAGGCAATTTCAAAATTTGCGTTGGCTTGTCCAATTGTCCTTCACTTCCGCGCTGGCTCGCTTGATGTGCTGGCGATGCTCCTGCATTATAAGCACAGCTCTAGGAGGTGAAGCAGCAGGAACCCACAGTGAAAGCATAGATGAAGTTGCTTACTGCAGTTGATAATATGAAGAGGTCGCAGGAGCAACGCGTAGTTCAGCAGCATGTTACTGCCATCTAGAAAAAGGTCATGGAAGTGACACAAAGGCTCTAGTCGGTGTTGGATGAAACCTGCATGCTCTTTGAAGATATCGAAGGACATGGTTCACAAGTGGAACAAGTAGTTATGATAGTCAAACAACACCTGGAAGAGACTGTCACCGAGCAAGTAATTCATGAGTTCGCCAAGCAGGAGGCTCTGGTGAAGCAACAAGTTGAGGCAGGTTGAGCTAAGCTCGAGGCCTTTGAAGCAATGTTACATAGATCAGAGTGACTCAGGACAAGTCACAAGTGAGTGTTGGAGGCATGTTGGACCTCGAACAAGTTTTGAGGAAACGTTGGCTGTGTTTCACCATTTTTGGGACTTCGACAAGCTGGTTGAAGATGGAGAACCCAGGCGAAGAAAAGATCATGGGACCTCACCCATTTTAAGGGATTTTTAGGCTTTCAGGGTTTATGTAATAGGTATGTGATGTCATCCTATGGGTTTACCCATGCTTAGGATGTTTTGTAATATTGGAGCTAAGTAATGTAAGAAGTACTAGAATTGGCTTAGTGCATAAGTAGAAGTCATTGGCTTAGTGCATAAGTAGAATTCATTGGCTTAGTGCATGACTATAGTATGTTAATACTTGCAGAGTTAAGTGCAAGTGATTGTAAGAGGCTTTGTGCATAGACTGTGTAAGGATTTGTGTCATGACCTAATTCGGGGAAGGAGGATCTGGCGAGGTGTGCGCAGATCTCTTGTCCTTTGTGGGGTTGGCTCTGTGGCTTGGTGCCTGTAAGAAGATTGAAGGAGACTAATAAATGAGAAGAGTTGGTGGATGTAGCCCTACACTGGGGTGAACCATGTATATCCTTTGTTGATGTTCTTTGTGCGATGTTTTTGATGTTGTTTATGTTGTCTACTTGTTAGTGTATTGATCTTATATATGTTAGATAGATGTAGGAATGCTTAGTGATCTATTGATCTATAAAAACAATGAAAGTGACGGGGAAAGTATCCATAAAGAATGAAGTGATGGCGTTGAGTTGCCTCATACCTGCTCTGATAATCCTTGGCTGATGTTGTATGTGTGCCATCAAAAACTCCATGTGTAGGCGCACTACCCCCCTTCCTGAGTGAATGCTAGGCGTGATGACTTGACGAGGAGGAATGTTGGTGACTATGGGCGTTAACTACATAGGGCACATGTGTTCCAGGTTTTTCATGGTAACCATGTGTCACCCCATCCATGGCATTCAACTCCAAACTTACCCCCCATTGGGCCATAACATAGTGCAATCCTTCAAAAAGATTTGTCCTTGAAATATTCAACTCTTTTCATTGTCAATCCTTGCAAAAGATTTATATCCTTTGATTTCCAACATTGTTGTAGTTTCTCAAATTTATTATGGTTCTTTGTCTTTGATAATATCATGTTGCATAATTGTTCCTTGATGTCCAATTCCCTGAAATAAATAATAATTCCTTCTACTTCCTTAATAATGTTCATGTCGATCTTCGTGTCTTTCTTACCAACTATCTTGGTAATAAAGGTGTCGATATGGCTCCATATTTGATGTTTTTGGTTCAATTTCCACACACTTATCATCCAACTTCTTTGCTGGTACAATGAACTGCTCCAACTATTGTACTTGATCTTCAATTACACTTGTTTTTAGATAATACCATCATATTTTACATTTGTATCATCCAATTGGATTTCAACTTCTTCAAGTATTTTATGGTGACCTTGTATTTTCTCTTCATTCTTCTTCTACATATGAATGGTGATGTTATTCATAAACTTTGTTCATCCTCCTACAATTTTGGATTGCAATTCTGATTTTACCTCCTTGGTATTTAATTATTTTTCAACCTTGTAACAAATTTCCTCTCCACTCTTTTGGTTCTATCCTCTCCATCTCTTTGGATAGAATATTCATCATTAATCTTTGATTATAACTCTTAGAAACACCTTTTCATATTCTTAACACCATTAAGGTGGTCTTGATTATGCTTATGCAACCTTTTGATTTCTTCATCTTTCATTTTCAATTCTTCCCTTGACTCATCATTTCCTTCTTTCCTTGGCTAATATTTTATTATTTGATATTTGGACCTCCTTAATAAGTGCTTCATTAAGGGCTTGCAACTTAAATAATTGGTCATCTTTCTTCTCAAGTTCTTCATTGGATTCCTTAAATTCATACTTTATTTTTTTTTAATATCCTCTAAATTAATTTCCCTTATCCACTTATTTGAGAATAATTCTTAAATTCTTCCCAAGGAGAGTATTGTCTAATATTTATATCAAGACTATACTACTAAATTTTAGCTTCATTTGATAAACAAAAACCTTTTTTTTTCAAAGGAAAACCTCATAAGGAAACCCATGGGATGTTTCCCCACTTTTTTGGATGGCATCTCTAGTAAATTGATTGATGTAGATTCATGCACCAAACCCAAGGGAATTAAAACTAGGAACTTGCTGGCACCAATCTAGCCAAATGTCCAACAAATTTAGCAAAAACCAGTTTACCTAACCCCTAGGGCTTATAAACAAGAACCTATAAGCACTTAATATTTCCAATTTCTTTTGCAATATGTAGTTATTCTCTAGGATACATTCCATGCTCCTCTCCTAAATACCTTGCAAATTCCATTCTTTATTTGAAAAATAATTATCCTAAATTGTAAAATATATCCTTCCAATATACCCTCATATATTTCATCTTTCAAACAATTTTTGAATCACCAAAATTGAACCTTCCAATAAAAAGTTATGCATAATTTAAGTTAGCATAACTTTTTAAGGCTTGATTCAATGCTTCCTTGCAATGAAACCCTACACCTAATGTATAACCACAATTGATGCAACAACAAGTCTAAAATTGTGTATTGTAATAGGATGATATGTCTTCCTCCCATTCCACAAGGATCACTAAATTTGGATTTTTCAATCAAAAGTTAGAGTCAAATATATGGACTACAATGTTACCCATGTTTCAAATTTGCATTTAGAATTTGGAATTGAAACACCCTTGTCTAAATTATTTCTAATGTCATGAGTGGCACTCAATTGGGACCTCACATTGTTCATAGATTACTATTTTACTAAAACTACCCATTTAGCCCTAGTTTAGGAATAGACAAAAACTCTAACTTGCACAACATGTGACTTTGAAATTGTAAGGAATCAAATTCTGAAATTTTGATTAGATATATTTATCTCTCTACTCTTCCAATCCTAAAATTTCCATGCAATTAAAATATTCAACAGAAAAATGTAGTAGAAATGGTAAGATGACTCATTTGAAAATGCAAAACCAAGGATTGTCCACTTTGATACCAAATGTTGTGAATCCTAGTATATAAAATAGAATTAAAAATCAGCATACACAAAATGTGCACCAAATATGACCATGGAGCACAATGCCCAAAGAGATATAATTATTAGATGCACAATAACTTCTTATAGAATAGGAGAACCTCCTCCAAATTACCCAAGTGCTTCCATATATCCAAATCATATGTGTGCGTCTCAATAATGACTATAGTGACCTCTATATATACATATTATCCAACATTGCACATGTAAGTTTTCTATTAGGATAACTCCTATTACCTATACATTTGAACTCATTACATATGCATTCAACACCATATATACCCCCCATAGGGTCATATGGATCATTATGGAGCTTTGGAGAATGGATCCTTTAAAAGTATTATGGGGCTTATCTAGAAACAAAATAAAATAAAGTGAAAGATTTTATTTATTTTACTATTTTTGCATTATAGTCTTAGGCCACATAAGGGACACCTAGTTGTCCCATATAGGACATTGGGGTAGACATGATGTCTTTTAAATTTGAGTGGCCCCTGTATAAATGCAACTTGAATTGGAATTTGTGTCATTTAAACAAAAAGGTGTGTGTTTTAATATTTATTTATTATATCGATTACTTATCTTTTATTCTATTATATTTTTTTGTTATCATTATATTATCTATCATTTATGTTTATTTTTATTATAGTATCTATTCCTTTATGTTTTTTTTTTTCTTATGTTTATAACAATGCCTAGCCCTTCATAATTATTTTTTCCTCAAAGCAAGGGTAATGAAGGATATTGTTGGCACAGTTTTTTTTGTCTCCCATAACAAATCTTCCATTGGAAGGTTTTTCCATTTAATGGGGTGTTCTTAAATGGTTCTAGAGTGAATTTTTTCTCTCTCTAGTGGAGATGATTCCTTCGAGATCTAAAATGATTCTTCCTTCATCATACAATATATGGAGTTCTATTTGTTTTGATTGATGTTATCCCAAGATATTCTTGATTCATGACACATGAAACACAATGTGGATGTGGCTTTTGCCTAACAATTCTAATCCATAATCTAATTGGATAAATTTTTTGTTAATTCGATACAACCCATAAAACTTGGGAGCCAATTTGTTCTTCCCTTGTTGCTTAAGGGAAAAATGTCTATAGGGATAAAATCTTATGAATAACGAATAACCTTTTTCAAATTATGTTTCTAATCTATGTTGTTTTGCCTGTTGTTTCATACAATTACAAGTAATGGCTAAGTTCTATTTAAGTAATTGAATGACCTTCTGAGATGTATCTAGTTGATTTCTTACTATCGGGACCTTAATGTTAGTCAATGCAAGGTGCTTCCATTTGAGTGTATCATAATCACATAAGTCTTGGAAATGAGTCATTTTGGTTGATGTGTGGTAATTATAACTATACTACCATTCTACTAGATGTAACCATTGGAACCATTTGTTATGATTATTTGTCACAAAACAATATAGGTAGGATTCCAAGAATTTGTTTACAATTTATATTTGACCGTCTATTTTAGAACGATATGATAAGCTCATATTGAGAGATAATCCAATTTGTTTGAAAATTCTTTCCAAAAATTGTTGATATTATGGTAGTTACGGGAGGTATTTACCTCTGTGTGTAACCCTAACAAGAATAGAATATTTCGAGAAGTAAGAAGAAACCCTAAATCATTGGAAATAACCCTAGAAGAAAATTCGGCTAAATGAAATATTTAATATTAAGTGTTTAGCCTCCAGAATGAGAAGTCGTCCAAGACAACTCAGGAAAAACAATATAAATAAATAAAAACAGAAAGAATTCAACAATCAAAAGGAAAATTAGAAAAAGACTCGTGACACTTTGCATAAGGAAATAAGGATGCAGACGGAAGCATGGAATCTCCTAGATGGAGGGAGTCGATTATATAATTCCAAAAGTAGAACATGCATTCATGCATGAAGCAAGGATTAGGAGGGAGATAATCCTAAAAAATATGATCCATTGAGGATTATGAAGTATCTATCCATCTTCCCATCAATGGTAGCATCCATGAAAAGCAACACGTGTTCAGTTTGACTTTAGAAGAAGTCTTCTTCGAAAAGAAGCCTTAAAGTATCCCTGGTTGTCCATACACATCCATGATCCCATGATGAAAGGAAGAAGTTGGAATCTTTAGGGAATGAATCTATAGAAAACTCCATGAACCCAAGAGCTAAAGAGAAACATGAGGAAGAACATGAAGATTCCAAGAGAGAAACAAAATCCAGAACAACCAGTCATTATATCGAGAATCACAAGACTACCAACTTGGTTTTAACCCACTAGAAGAAATCAAGCAGACGAAATGGAAGTTTTGATGAAGGACAATGTATGAAATACTTATGAATGGAAGCATCGCGAGATTCAGAACTAGAGGTTCTCCCAGATGGAGGGAGAATACTATGATGATAGCTTGTTCTAGTAGCCAGACATACCTCTACCTGAGCCATTATATCTTCTGCAATATCCATGGATTGGAGTTTGCATCAGATGAATGCAAAGACTATTGTCCAGAGTAATTGAACGAGAAGCGTATGTAGAGAAGCCTCAAGGTTTTGAGGTATATTAGAAAGAGACCCTTGTATGCAGATGGAAGAAGATCTTGTATGGATTCAAACAACTTGGTGCAAAGCCTCTCATGCACAACAGAAGCGTGGTGAAAACTATCTATGAAAGAGATCAGAATGGTTACTTACAAGTTTGGGATGATGGATTGCTAATCCATGACAAACTCTCATGATGATAGAAGAAGTGCCACTTGGATATGTTTCATTTTGAGCCTTAATGCAATGTCATGCGATATCAAGAAACAAAATTGTTGAATTCAACCATGATATATTGTAATGATCAATATCTATATGAATCCTTCAGAGAAAACCAGTGTTCCAGACAGACCGAAGTACATTGAGATCAAGCATTACATTCTCCATGATGAAGTCCAGAAAAGAGAATTGGTTCTCCAATATATATCTCCACAGATGAGCAGATAACAAATATTTTGGTAAAGACTCTGTCCAAGATGGAAAATGTTTGCGTACTCAAGAAAAAAGCTAGAGCTCGTGGAGATGAATTCATTATTGAAAAAGGAAGAGATTACTCCCAGGTTGGGAGGGAGCACTGATGTCTTATTGATTTATGGATAGTCATTTCTTAGTTTGAAAAATGGTCCAGGATGAGCAGTTCCTTTCCAGTTTGGAAAGTAGTTTGATATTTCTGATGGAGAGGCATTTTTCAGTTCGTAAAATGGTCCAGATTGGAAGGTCATTTTCATAATGAAAATGGTTCAATAGATTGTTGATGTACCATAGACAACGACTCCTCTTATGGCCAATGTTGGGGAATGGTCTAGGACAGTATTTCTTCTTGGAAGACACTCTTAGCAGTGGTCAAGTAGAATGGTTCACCTCGTTGGACATTCATTCTTTCGAAGTTCACATTTGCGAGCAATTTCAAAGAATGTTCCATTTTGGAGGTTGGTGAAGGACAATCATTTCCTTAGGAAATGGTCCAGACAATCATTCCCCAGGGAAGACTCATTCTCTCCAGGTTTCACTTTGTTTAGTGCCGGAGGAATGGCCTAGTTAAGTGAATGGTCTAGGTTCAACAATCAGGGATAGGCATTCCCTAGGGAAGACTCATTCTCTCTGGGTTACACTTTGTTTGGTGCCGAAGGAATGGCCCAGTTAGGTGAATGGTCCAGTCTTAGAAATCAGTACAGTTATTCTTCTATGCTTGAGAAGAATAGTCCAGATAGCTCATGGTTGATGTTTTACTTTCTGAGGGAAGATGCTCTTCCAGATCTCACAGATGTGAGTGGAAGAATGGCCCAGATGACTCAGTTTATATCATGATATTGTTTTCTGTGTAGGTTGATATCAGATGATATGATCATTATGGAGACTGCATGTCTCTAGACAGTAGATTTATGTTATTGTGGTGGATGTGTTCCATTGTTTGTGACAATGCATCACTGATTGAGTAGTTGTGTACTACTTGGTGTGGTTGTGTACCACTAGATAGTAGTTATGTACTACTATGGATAGACACAGTTGTGTTCTATTGAATGAAATTGTTCTGATTTCCATGTAGACTATCAACAGTGTTGAAAATGATTATCAGCTAGATGGATAGTCAGTGTGCTTTTGGACAGACATTCTCTAGGCAGAGAATGGTCCAAATAGAACAGATTGTTGGTGGATAGGTATTCTCTCTGTGGAGAATGGTTCAGGTTGACAACTTGTTGACATGACATGGACTAGTATTTTCCTAAGGCACAGTTTGTGGTTAGGAAAATGGTTCAGGACCGATATTTTCTAAGGCATATAGGTTGAGATGGATCTTTATGGTACATATGACTCGATTAGAAAATAGTCCTAGATTGAAATTCCTATATGAATGGTCTATGCAGTCCATGGTGTAGATTTTAGCTCTGTTGGGACAATCATTCTTCTAGGACATATGTTTGAATTAGAAGAATAGTCCTTGTATCACTCTGTGGAGTGAGTGACTTATTGAGCATCATGCATGATTACTCAGATGGAGTATGTCTTCTAGAGATGATGCAGTTGATGTTATCATATGGTAGTGATAATGGTGCTCATGATCAAATCATGAGATAGCATGTACGGCTATGGTGATGCTATCGATTGAATGGTATATTTGTGCTCAATAACATTGCCTTCAATACCTCCCTAGCTAGGAGGGAGTGTTGATATTATGGTAGCTGGAGGAGGTATTTACCTCCACGTGTAACCCTAACGAGAATAAAATATTTCGAGAAGAAAGAAGAAACCCCAAAAGTATTGGACATAACTCTAGAAGACAAGTCGGCTAAAGGAAATATTTAATATTAAGTGTTTAGGCTCTAGAACGAGAAGTCAGCCCAAAAAGCTCAGGAAAAATAGTATAAATATAGGTAGTCAAATCTCATTGACACACACAGCTCGAAATTTCAGTAGAAGAGAAGTGTGCACTCCAGAAACTGGGTAAGTGCGCAAGTCTGGGGAGTAGCTACAACTGCAACTACTATAATCTGTATTCTCAATTTAGGCTCGTACTTTCTAGTGGTTATGGTTTGGAATTTTTGCCTTGTATGCTAGCTCTAGAGAGAGAGAGAGAGAGAGGTACGCTACATTGATTAGCTATTAGGCCTAGGGTTTTCTTCTGGAATCATTCTATGTCAAGGTTAAGTTGCTTGGGGGTGGCTTTGTCCTATGTTTGGGTGGCAATATTGTTATATTGTCTATGGTTAAACGAGCACATCTATTATTTTCTAACAAAAATTTCCCGTAAACTTTGCATCCCTATCACTGACAATGGCTTTCGAAAAAACATGCAAAACAAATTTACCAACTTAATGAGAACTATGACCTCAAAAAAAGAACTCTAGCCCTTAAAACCCATATTTTTGCATTAAAAACATGAAAATCAACCCCCAAATCAAAAAGTGGTGCTACCGGTAGCACCATGTTTTCTAATTGGGTTAAAATTACAACATTTTTCAAGCATGGCCTTCAAAACTCATATAGTTGCTCAGAAAAAAACTTAAAATAAACACCTAAATAAAAAAATGATGTTACCTAAAGAAAAATGTTTTTTTCTAAACATTAAAATTATATATCATTTGAAATATTATTCTTGACAGTTGGTACCATTAAAACCAAAACCTCAAAATCAACATCAAATTGAAAATTATTGCTACCAGTAGAACCCATGCTAAAATTGGGGTATTAAAATGACACATTTTTTTAAGTGGTAAAAGAAATCATCACTATTGTAAACAAAATCATAAAATCAACCATTAAATGTTTTCTTTTTAAATCTTATTTTATCACTCCAAGCACAAGATAATACATAATGCCATGAAAATATCACCCTATACTTTAAAAATTCAACATCACTTCCAAATATTTTTTTACTTTTAACAAAAAAAACAAATACAAATTACATTGAATGAAACATAAATGATTTCTTAAAAGTATTGTTACATTGTCCATATTCAAAACATATGAGCTAAGAAATCTTATTATATTTTCCATAACCAAAACATATAATTCATAAAACATAGAAATGATTCATAACTTCATGTAAGATCATATGTAAGTTAAATGCTCATTTCTAGTTATCATACAAACTTCATATGGATAAAAAACAAAAAATGTTTCATACACTTATTCAAATTGACTCATGGATTATGGAATACCATTAGAGTCTACATTTTATTCAGATGAATGATTGGATGAATATGTATATGACCCATACTATTCTATATTGTCAATGAATGGACCATCTAAATGTTCATGCATGCCCAACATTTCATATGTGAAAATACTTTTGGATTTATGAATAGGTTCAACAGACTTCCATCTTGTAGTTATTTCTTATGGAAACAACCTCTTTATAATCTATGTTGTCCTGGAGAGAAGAGTTCCTCTATTTTTCAAATTGAATTCATAAACAAGTATGTTAACATCTTCTAATTTTAAGAGGTTAGTTTGGCAGAGAGTTGTATTTTGACCCTTTGTTTTTATATTTATACGGACATTTTTCTCAACCACCATCTCTAACTTGTACACACCATTAAATGGGTGTGTACCTATTTGATCTTGACCTCCCTTCTCTCCCTCGGGGTTGATCGACCTCCCAGTCTAGGATCATTCAAATCAAGGAGTTGGATCAACTCTTTAGGCCTCTGCTAGACCCCAAACTAATTTACACAGGTCCCCTTTCCTTCAAAGTTTAGGCTCTGTCAAACCAGTGGGCTCTTTCCTGACCTCTTTGAAGAAATTGAATAGCATGTGCTAGCCTCCCTCGCTAAATCCTTTCCTCCATATGACCTCGGGTTGTGCCCAAGTACCAACTCAAAGAGCGCTTCAGAGATTCAGGCTTCAGGTTTTTTCTCTCACCGCTCGCCAATTCCCTCAAAGTCTAAACTCATGAAATTCTGACTTGACACATGAGGGATCGACGACCCCCACTCCTTTTCCAATCAACGACCATGATTTCTTTGGGCTCTGGTTCTTCAACGATTTTTGAAACATGACTCCATGAAATATCCGGAGTAACAAACCTTTGAAGTTCACGATCTCCTAACACACGTCCTCCACTGTCAATAGCCCAGATCTATTTCATCTTTGATTGATTCTGCTGATTCTGTTGCGCTATTTCAGATTTGACTGATTCAACTTTGACTTCGAAATTTTTTTGATGTTGCGCTACCCCTTCCTCTCGGATAGCTTCTTCTCCGAACAATTGATATGCTAACACGTATCCTCCTCTGGATCTACCATCCATATCTATCTTTGGCTCCCTTTGACTTTGGGAGTTCTTCACTCTCATTCACTTGCTTCTTCCCAGAGTGTTAAACCTCTGGACATTCATATCTCTCACCATGTGTCCTTCGCAATGGAAAATTGTGATCTACTACACTCTTTGGACCTTTGGGAGTCCTTCACACTCCATGAAAAAAATCTCTCGAAGTGTTATTTCTCCAGAGTTTTAGATCTATTGGCACGTACCCCTTCCCAACTTCGACGGCTAGGATTTACTTCACAGCTCTGGGACTTCGATGCTTTCACACTTTGCTTATCCGAGCAATCCCGGAGTACTTCTTCTCTGGAGATTCAGATATTCTGCCACATGTCCCTCTAGATGATGGACGATTCTGATTTAGTTCCAGCCTTGGGACTTTGGGAGTCTCTTCTCCTTTGTGCTTCAAAATTACCGAATGTGCGAAGTCCAAAGGACTTCCACTGTTATCCCTCATGTAAATTCCTTTAGATCTGACGGTTTTCATACCTCGTGCTTAGATCCAATGGATGGGATCTGTTCTTCTCCCTGACTCGCTCCTCCTTCATCCTAGACCCTGATCTAATGGTCCAAACTTCCTCCAAAATCAGATCTAACTACTACTGTAACTTCTCTTTGTCCTTAGCTTGGACGACTCCCAAGCTTGGAAAATTTCAAGTGTTCAATGGATTTGACCTTTGATCCTTCTATGAGCCCGGTGACTTTGGGTCTTGTCTTTGTTTCTCCTCTTGAGCTTTGGGACTTGGAATAATTCTTACTCTTGTGCAATCCTTGCACTATCTCTTCTAAGCTTTGGGACTTACTCAAAATTTCAAAGGGGCTCAACCCTTCCACTTCCTTAGAAGATTTTTTGGTGCCCTCCTGGCACTTTATTCTCTCTTTCTCTTGAGATTTAAAACTTAGACAAGTTTTTCTCCCTCATGCACTCCTTGCACTTGATTGGCCTTCAGACGGCTTCAGACTTAGTAGATTTTCCAGTAATCTTCCTGCACACTCTTAGTGCCTGCTCAATGCACTCCTTACATAGCCTCTCTAAATATAGGTTTATCCTATATGCCTTCTCTACACAATCCTTCCTCCAGAGTATTCAGTAACTCTAAGGATCTCCTTGAGTCTGTATTTATCCTAGTGTGCCCTCTTGGCATGTTCTCTTCTGAATTTGATTTGAAATTCATATGTGCACTCCTTGCGCTAGCTCACAGAGTTTCCACCACTTTGTCATGCACTCATTTCATTTAGCCTAAGAACCAAGAACAACTCATCCAACTCACAGAAATATAGTGAAGTCTATATGTTCCCTGTAGATGGAATCTAACTCACATCTCCAGCATACATAACCACATATAACATTCATAAAACACACATAAACACATAAAGAATCATATGCAAGAAAAAATGCTTTTTTGATTAACATTAATGTTTGATTACAATATGTTAAGGTTGGACTGTAACAAAGTCTTAGCTCTCTCCTCTCCTCTCTTCTCTACCTTCTACATCCTCTACTAGGCATGTGTTACCATGAAAGACCAAAGGGGCTCCTCGAGCCTTTTCCTCTAACTACTCTAGTGGTGTCTAATCACCATTTACAACATCTATCTACTCTAGAAAAAAAAATAACTACCACTTAAGTTCTGTTACATTAAATTCTAGGAGTGAAACTCCCATATCACTCATGATCATTTATCTCCCAAGCGTTTTGATCTTCTTCAGTTTTCAATCAGTTCAAAAAAAAGATTTGCAGAAAACGCCAATTATAAGATTCTAAATTTACTCGAAAGGCATCCTAAGGTGCTATATTGTCATCCCATGTGGCTTCACTGATGATGCTCCTGCATCATACACCACTACTGGAAAAATCATGAGCTCCTGCTCATGGCTCCCTTTGCTCTGTTTTTGAGATCCTCCAGGGTTACAAACCTAAAATTGGAGTTGTCCACTTGTTCCTCTTCCTTGTTTCCTCTGCTACCCTATTTCTCCTATGGGTCCTCTTATGTTCCATCCTTCTCTGTTGACTGCTTCTTGTCCTACTTCCAGCATCAATCTCTTAATATCCTCTATTTATTTGTCTAGCTGGTCCGCTAGCTAGCTCTTCTCCTTCATTTGATTTTGTTGCATCTCCTTTCCATCAATTTATAACTTGACTTGTTGGATTAGTTGACTTTGCATCTTTACCCTTTTCTCTAGGGCCTCCAGATCTTCACATAGATCAGAAAAAACCATTCTATCTATTTCTCTCTCTTCTGTTGTGGGTTCACATTCTACATTTATCTCTTTCTCAACTTCCTGGATGAAAAATTTGAGCCATTCCTCTGAATTCTCTTCTCCTCCTGCTACTGTTGTAGGTTCCAATTCTTCATGTTCATCTTTTTGGCTGAAATTTTTGAGTAATTTCACCCAACATTCTTCTTTCTCCATATCTTGGGCACATTGTAATATGTTCTCTTCCTCCTCCATGGCAGTCTCTGCTGGTTGATTCCTCCTATCATGCATGCTACTATATTGTTTTTCATCTTTACTAATGGATAGATCAATTTTATCCCCTACATCATCTTCATTTATGGTTGCACTAGTTGACCACTATGTTGCAGACTCTAGTTCTATAGTCTCACCTCTGAGTTGTTGCTCAGCTTCCTCCCCTGACAGATTGACTTCTGTCATCTCCCTTCTTGGCATATCTTCAGCTTCATCCAACTTCTCCTCATGCTAGCATCCTATTTCCCTTTGCATGACTGCATCCTGGTAGTGCTTTTCTAGTTCTAGATTGTTCAACCAATCCTCCAACATCTTCATCTCTTGCTTCCATTGAGTGAGAAATTCATATGAATTCTCCTCTTTTTCTATTGGGGCATAAATCATTTTTTGCTCCTTCTCCTCCTCTTTGGTAGTCCTTGTTGGTTGTCTTTCCTCTATTGCACCTACATCACAGACACAGTTAGTTTCAAAATCATTTGTCCCCATGGCCTCTCTCTTGGATTCTTGTTGCATCATCTCCTCATGTAAAACACTCATACTAGCCTCCATTGAACTATTTGGTGGGAACATTTGAATTCCCACAATGATCTGAACACTCCTATGATCCTCCTCCTCCTCCTATGATCCTCCACATGGCCTGCAACTCCACATGAATATTCATACAAATGAGGCCTCTCCTTTGCCTCCATTTTATCTGTCAGCACCTGTTGCTGATATAAACTCTCTTCTGAGCTCCTAAGACCTTTAGACTATCTCACCTTTCCCCTACCCACCTGGAAAATTGGGATTACATTCCTACCCTCTTGATGGTCTATGAGATCTCTACTTCATCTCATCTCATCACCCATCTGGAAATCTAAGAATTTGTCTCTTCCCTCCTGGTAGTTCATGAGATCTCTAGATGATCCCATATCCATCTCATCACTGAGGTTCTTCCCAATTTATGGTTCACATATGTGGATCACTTTCTCCTCTATGCCACTGAGCTTTTTAGCATGCCTCATCCACTTCCTCACTACTTTTTGTTTCCTTTTGGCTAACAAACTTTGGATAGGCCACTTAGCTTTCCTCTTCAAAGGCCATTCATATGTCTAGTGTACCTTTTCTTCCTCTTGCATCCTTCATTTCAGCCTCTCCATTTTTTCTCTGATCTCCCTAAGCTCTTTTTCTATCTCAGCTTTTTTTTTTCTACTAGTGGTCCTTGTATTGACCACACTTATGGCCTTCAGTATCCATCTTCCTCTTACTTCAGCCCACTTGGTTGTCTACCATTTTTGGCACACTTTGCAACAATCTTTATAGATAATTGTACTTTGTCTCCTCCTTCACCTTCTATCCACAGATGATATTAGCTCATGATACCATTTGATGTTATCAGACTATCTCCTTTCACCTTCTCACCTTTTCCTACGATATGAAGACAAATTTTAGGCTCTAATTATACCACTTGATGGTATCAGAGTATCTCCTTTATCTCCTTCCTCCTACCTGAGAATAAAAATTAGGCTCTGATACCACTTGATGGTATTAGACTATCTGTTCTTTCACCTACTTAGCTTTGCCTGCTATCTGCAAGAAAAATCAAGCTTTGATACCACTTGATGCAGACCCCCCTTCTCTCCCTCGTCGTTCCTCTACCTCCTTGTCTAGGATCATTCAAATCAAGGAGTCGTATCGAATCTTTGGGCCTCTGCTAGACCCCAAACTAATTTACACAGGTCCCCTTTCCTTCAAAGTGTAGGTTCTTTCAAACCTGCGGGCTCTTTCTTGGCCTCTTTGAAGAAATTGAATAGAAGGAGCTAACCTCCCTTGTTAGGTCCTTTCATTCATATGACCTAGGGTTGTGCCCAGGTGCCAACTCAAAGGGCACTTCGGAGATTCGGGCTTCGGGTGTTTTCTCTCACCACTTGCCAATTCTCCTGAACTCTGAATTCATGAAATTTCGAATTGGCGAGTGAGGGATTGATGGCCCCCACTCCTTTTCCAATCAATGACCCTGATTTCTTTGGGCTCTAATGCTTCGGCGATTTTCAAAACACGACTCCATGAAATATCCCAAGTAAAAAACCTCTGAAGTTCACGATCTCCTGACACACGTCCTCCACTGTCAATGGACCATATCTATTTCAGATTTGACCAATTCTCCCTTGTAATCTCTCTGAAGTTCACGATCTTTGGAATGGACAATCTGACGACACATGTCCTCCCTTATCCTACTGTCACTATTTTCTCCACTCTTTAGACTTCGACAACTTTTGACGTTGCGCTACCCCTTCCTCTTGGATAGCTTCTTCTCCGAACGAGTGATATGCTGACACGTATCCTCCTCTGGATCTACAGTCTAGATCCATATTTGGCTCCCTTTGACTTTGAGAGTTCTTCACTTGCAATCACTTGCTTCTTCCTAGAGTGTTAAACCTCCATACCTTCAGATATCCCACCATGTGTCCTTCGCAACGGACAGTTGTGATCTACTCCACTCTTCAGAACTTTGGGATTCCTTCACACTCCACGAATGAAATCTCTCAGAGTGATATTTCTCTAGAGTTTCAGATCTGTTGACACGTACCCCTTCCCAATGTCGACGACTAGGATTTACTTCACAGCTCTGAGACTTCGGTGCTTTCAGGCTCTGCTTATCCAAGCACTCCAGGAGTACTTATGCTTTGGAGCTTCATATCTTCCGCCACCTGTCCCTCTGGATGATGGATAGTTTCGATTTAGTTCAGGTCTTGGGACTTCAGGAGTCCTTGCTCCTTTACGCTTCAAAATTCCCGAATGTAAGAAGTTCGAAGGACTTCCACTATTATCCCTTGTGCAACTTCCTTTAGATATGACAACTGTCAGACCTTGTGCTCAGATCCAACAGATGGGATCTGTTCTTCTCCCTGACATGCTCCTCCTTCATCCTGGACCCTGATCTGATGGTTCAAACTTCCTCCAAAAGAAGATCTGGCGGTTGCTATAAATTCTCTTCGACCTTAGCTTGGATGACTCCCGAACTTGGAAAATTTCAAGTGCTTGAAGGCTTCGACCTTTGATCCTTTTGTGAGCCTAATGAGTTTGGGTCTCATCTGCATTTCTCCTCCTAAGCTTTAGTACTTGGAATAATTCTAACTCTTTCTCACTCCTTGCGCTATATCTTCTGAGCTTTGGGACTTACTCCGAATTTCAAAGGGGATCGGCCCTCCTGGCACTTTCTTCTCTCTTTCTCTTAATCTTTCGAACTTAGACAAGTTTGTCTCAGTTGTGCACTCCTTGCACTTGATTGGACTTCATATGACTTCAGACTTAGAATATTTTCCAGTAATCTCCCTGCACACTCCTAGTGCCTGCTCAATGCACTCCTTGCAAAGCCTCTCCCTAAGAGTGTTCAGTAACTCTAGGTTTCTCCTCTGTGTCTTCTCTTCAGAGTCCTTCCTCTAGAGTATTCAGTAACTCTAAGGATCTTCTTGAGTATTTATTTACCCTGGTTTGCCCTCTTTGCAAATTCTCTTATGAATTCGATTTGAAATTCAGATGCACATTCATGCTGGCTCACAGAGTTGCCACCACCCTTTCATACACTCCTTGCATTTAGCCTAATAACCCAGAACAACTCATTTAACTCATAGACATATAGTGAATTCTATATATTCCCTACAGATGGAATCTAACCCACATCTCCAACATACATAACCAAAGATAACATTCATAAAACACACATAAACACACAAAGAATCATATGTAGGAAAAACTGTTATTTTCATTAACATGAATGTATGATTACAATATGTGCAAGCTAGACTATAATAGAGACTTAGCTCTCTCCTCTTCTCCCTTCTCTACCTTCTACAGCCTCTACTGGGCATGTGTTACCATGAAATACAAAAGGGGTGCCTCGAGCCTTTTCCTCTAACTACTCTAGTGGTGTCTAATCACCATTTACAACGTCTATCTACTCCAGANAAAAAAAAAAAAAAAAAAAAAAAAAAACCACTTAAGTTCCGTTACATTAAATTATAGGAGTGAAACTCCTAGATCACTCGTGATCATTCATCTCCCAATCATTTTGATCTTCTTCAGTTTTCAATCAATTCAAAAAATATATTTGTAGGAAATGCCAGCATTAAGATTCTGAATTTACTCGAAAGGTGCGCTAAGGCGTTTTGTTTTCATCCCATGTGGCTTTGCTGACGATTCTCCTACATCACTATTGCATACCAATGCACTTCAATTGCTCTAACATATTCATTTTCTTTGTCAATCTTTATAACCTTTGCAATCCATAATGGATAACCATGTGGATATTCAGTTGCTAAGATTACAATCATGCTACCCTCCTTAATATCATGTACTGAACCCTTGTAAAGGTCTTCCATGGATTCATGTTGTGCACGTGATCTTCTAGAACCAATATACATTCATCTTTCCTCTTATTGTGAAAACTCAATAGCAACTTGAGTTCTTTTTGTTCAACAATGTTTCTTTCTTCGGATTCATTTGACATATTTTGTGGCCAATGAAATGGAGTCTTCAAAAATGTATCTTCATTTGTTGAGCTTGAAATTATGTTACTTTGACCATTGAAAAAAAATCCCACCAAACAGAATCACCAACATCAAAGCACTCATATGTAT
>ML803160.1:52684-65003 GCA_009831015.1 Picea engelmannii
AAACTCAAAGTAAACATAATAATTACTGCTATTATAAATACTCAATGACATTAACATTAATTTGTATGCACAACAGAATACATGATAAATATAAATACACAGACATGCAGAAAAGTAATTAAAACATCATTTGGTACTTATCTTTGAAACGGTGGTAATTCCACCAACCAGGTGTAGGCCTTCCATGAACCTCCCATAATTAGACCACACTGCTCATTAAGCTCAGTAGTAGGTCACCCTCGAGATAGGACTAAGCTCTACCCCAAGGCAAGGAATCCTAGGCTAGGCTGAGGTTATAGGGAAAACACACAATCACAAGGAAGGAATTCTCTCCCAGGAACCACTCATACTCATTGCCCATAGACTCTCCTTCCCCACATGCCTATTCCACCCCAGGAGTATACACCTTCTCTGTCGCCTAGACAGTCCTTCGGCTGCTAACCTCCCTTGCCTTAGATTTCAGCAACAGACCGAACCGAAAGTCTCCGAGCTCTGTGGAAGCTACAGGGTTCCTTCCAGGAGTTCTCTCCTTCCTCTTCACACTATCTCACCCGGAGAGAGTGTTGTACAAACTGGACAACAAGCCACATGTAGTCCAGCACTGCGTGGCCACAACAAAAAATGGGGAAAACATACACGGGCTTTCCAACAGGCTCAACAATGACAGGATGGTCTCATGGTTATGGCTTTGGGACAAAGATTCCACACACAAGCTCAATCTGTTCAGATAGAGGATGTCTTGGTTTTCCAGAAAACAACACAGGCTATCTCCAAAATCAACACAGGTTATTCCCCATGGTTTCAGAATTGCATGAGGTCTCTTGTAGAGGTCATACCATTTAATGCTCAGACAGTCCAGTAGAATGGAGGAGAATCCCCCACCATTGCTCATCTCAGCCATTTTATTTGCATGGGCTTGAGTTGACACTTGTCACCCATGAAACTGCATGCCTTCCATTAGCGTGTGTTCCTCCCACCATTTGGAAGTCACATTTCATTCCAAAAGAACTTAGGATAAAAACATATAATTCACATGGTCTTTCGAAATAATATTAAAATATTACTCCTAAGGACTTAAGACCCTAGGCTCAACACTTAGCCCCTCTTCCCACCTTCCAGCCCCTAATCCCTTGCCCACTCTGTGGAAGCTTAGTCCCCCATCACTCATTCATCGTGGTCAGTTTGCACGCAGTGGTGTTTATATTTTATTAATGTTCCGCATAAATACAAGTACAAAATCAGGCTCTTGGCCTTCAACACTTAGGCTCTATGGCCTAACAATCACATAAGCCCACTGGCTTATATAAAATCATCTCACCATCCTATAAAACATATTTACAAATTCATTTCATAAACACGATTTACAATAGGGCTCGGCCTTGGGGACATTACAATTCCCCTCCCCTTATTTCTGCACTGTCCTCAGTGCAACTTTACACTGCCTCTACAAGCTTTTCAAAATTTTCAAAAAGATGTGGGTACTATGCCCGCATAACATCTTCATGCTCCCATGTCACATACTCAGGACCGTACCAGGTCCACTGGACCTTTACAAGCTCTATGGCTCGATTCCGGAGCTGTTTTCTTTTCCTGTCCAATATGCGCACAAGATGCACTTGCAGGACACCTTATGGTTCCACCTGAATCACATTCCAATCGATAACATGATTAACATCAGGTATATATTTATTAAGCAGTGAAACATGAAACACATTATGTATAGTCATGGATGCAGGTAATGAAAGCATGTATGCAATTGGCCCAATCCTTTCCAGGATTTCAAAAGGCCCACAGTATCTTGCTGCCAACTTGGCAGAACTTCCCAACTTCAGGGAACTCCTGTTAGTTTTCACTTTCAGGAAAACATGATCACCCACTTTGAATTCTCTGTGGGTTTTTTTCTTATCAGCATAACTTTTCTACCTGTCCTGGACAGCTTTCAAATTCTATTTAATTCTTATTATTTGGTCTTCCATCTCTTTGAGCAACTCTGGCCCAACTACTGCTCTATCAGTTGGATTATCCCAGCTTACTAGAGTGTTGCACTTTCTTCCATAGAGTGCTTCAAATGGGCTCATCTTCAATGATGCATGATACCCATTATTGTAGGTGAATTCTACCAAATGCAAGTAGTCTTCCCATCTTGATGGTTTGTCCATTACGTACATTCTCAGCATGTCCTCTATTACTCTATTCACCCTCTCTGTCTTTCCATCAAACTCGGGATGATACGTTGTACTGAAATTCATATTTGTTCTGAATCCTTTGAACAATCCTTTCCAGAAATTTGAGGTGAATTTTGGGTCCCTATCAGACACAATTGCCTTAGGAATTCCATGCAAGCATGCCACTTATTTTAAGAAGATATCAACAACATCTGTTGCCTTGTGCGTGGTTTTTAGTGGAATAAAATGGGCAGCTTTTGTAAGCTTGTCCACCACCACCATGATCGAATCATGTTGCTTGCTCGTTCTGGGCAATCCTGTAATAAAATCCATCATCACCACTTCCCACTTCCATTCTGGAATGGGTAAAGGCTGTAGCAACCCTACTAGGTGGCTATGCTCAGCCTTAACTTTCTGGCATTCCATACATTTGGCGATGTATTTAGCGATCTCCCTCTTCAAACTCGGCCAAAATTAATGGCTTTTGACTGTTTCCATAGTCTTCTAATATCCAGGGTGTCCAGCATACATCACATTATGCATCTCTTTTAGAATCGCAAGTATCAAATCCTGGACATTGGGTATATACACTCTGTCTTTATACAGAAGTAATCCATCAGCTTACAAGGTGTAACTTTCCCTTTTCTGTGGCCTTTCACTCTAATGTAGCTTTGCTGCTAAATCTCTATACTACAAATTAGCACTTGCAGCTTCCAAAATTCTATCCTTAATATCTGTCCTGTACATGCTAATGGTTGTAGCATGCAATTCATGCACCTTTCTGCTGAGTGCATCAGCCACCTTATTTTCCTTCCCTTTGATATGATTGATATCAAAGTAATATTCACACAGAAACTCCAACCACCTGCTTTGTCTATCGTTTAAGGTTGGCTTCTCAAACAAATATTTCAGACCATGGTGGTATGTTCTCAATTCAAATCTTCTTCCCATGAGGCAATGTCTCCATTTCCTTAGAGCATGGATGATTGCTGCCAGCTCCAAATCGTGAGTGGCATAATTCTTTTCATGCTCTTTCAATTTCCTGGACTCATAACAGATTACAAATACAGCTTGGCTAAGAACTCCTCCCAACCCTTCCTTACACGCATCTGTGCACACCAAGAAATCCATATTTGGATTTTCAATTCTCAGGATTGGAGCACTGGTTAACAGTTGCTTCAACTGTTGGAAACTCTCTTCAAACTCTTTAGTCCACTGAAACTTTTTCTCCTTCCTTCCTTTGCAAGGAAGTGATAGAGTGAGTTATATTTGAGAACCCTATGATAAACCTTCTATAATATCCCACCAGACCCATAAAAGATCTAACTTTCAGCACATTCCTTGGCGCTGACCATTCTCAGATGGCCTCAACCTTTTTAGGATCCACAACAATCCCTTCTTCTGAAATAATATGACCCAAGTAATGGATCTGTCTTTGATAAAATGAGCATTTTCTCAACTTGGCATATAGCTGGTGTTCTCTCAACACTTGCAGCACCATCCTCAGGTGTTGTTCATGTTCTTCCTCTGACTTGGAATACACCAATATGTCATCTAGGAAGACTATGACAAACTTGTCTAAATAGTTCCTGGATACACGATTCATCAAGCACATAAAAACAACAGGTGTGTTTGACAATCCAAACGGCACCATTGTGAACTCGTAATGACCGTACCTTGTTCTAAAGGTGGTCTTGCTGATATCCTCATCCTTTATTCTTACCTAGTGATATCCTAATCTGAGATCCATCTTCAAAAATATTTTCGCACCCTTCAGCTGATTGAAAAGATCATTGATCCTCAGCAGAGGATACTTGTTCTTGACAGTTACCTTATTCAACTGTCGAAAATCAATGCACAGCCTCAATGTCCCATCCGTCTTCTTCACGAACAGGACTGGGGCACCCCAAGGTGACACATTGGGGTGAATGTACCCCTACTTCATAAGATCTTCGAGTTGCAATTGCAACTCTTTCAGCTCTGGCGTACTCATTTTATAAGGAGCTTTCGACACCAGAGCTGCTCCAGGCATAAAATTTATAGAAAAATCAATGTCTCTCTTCGGAGGTAGTCCAGGTACCTCCTGAAATACATCCTTGAACTCTATGAGTACCTCATGGTCTCCAATTCTTGAGACTTCATCTCTGGATGCTTCCTCCACACGGGCTGCAAATAATTGACAACCTTTCCTATAACACTTCTTCAGCTGCATGGATGAGATTTCTCTAATAGCCACAACTCTGGGAATTCCTTGGACTGTTTTCCGATTTCCCTCCTCATCCAAGCATGTAAACCTCTTGTTATGACAGTCCAGGAGGGCATGGTGCTGGTCCAACCAGTCCATCCCAATTAAGCAGTCATAAGAGCCTAAAGGAAGAACATTCAATTCAACCTTCATGCTCAATCCATTCATGTCTATCGAACAGGATTTAACCAATTCAGTGACCTTCCTCTTGGTTCCTGTAGCCAACTGCATTAACCAAGACCTTTCATGTTTGCTTCTTGATAAATGAAAACTTTCCACCACCCTAGGATCTACATAAATATGGCTAGCCCTAGAATCAATTAAAATAATAAATGGTCGGTTGTTGATCATACCTTCCACTTCAATCATGTGCGATTGAAATTATGCTTTCTTGTTGTCTAAGGCTGCGTAGATCCTTGGCATCCTGCTGCCCATATCCTCCACTGTTTCATATTTCTGAACATTGTGGACGGTTCTCGCTTTATCTTTTCTATGGGGGCAGTCCCTATACATATGGTTTCCTTTACAACCCCAACACTCCATAGGTGGCGGTCTGGGCATTTTCTCACCCACTTCAGCCTTCCTAGGCTCTCTGAAAGATGGTTGTCCCTGAGGATTGTTTCTAAAAAAGGGAGGTTTGTTTCCCTTCTGCCTCTATTCCTTTTTAAACTTCCTATGGTCATCCCAAGTCTTCCAAAAAGGAGGCTTTTCTCTTTGTTGTTCATATAAGCATTTAGCCCTTCTTATTGTTTCTTCCATAGTATTAGGATCATCATACTGAATCTTGTCACCAATGGCAGGTGGCAGTCCACTCAGATACCTCTTAATCTTGACAACCTCATCTTTGATGAATGGAACATACTTCAGTAGTTCGAAGAAACTTCATTCATATTCAACAATGGTCATGTTGCCTAGCTTGAGTTCGAAGAACTCCTTCATCTTTCTGTCATAGTATCTTTTATTCAGGTATTTCTTCTCAAAATATCCCTTGAATTCCTTCCAAGTGATATATTTCTCCCTAATGTGTTGCACCTGCACAAACTGATCCCACCACATGGATGTTTTTCCCTTTAGTTGATACATCACAATTCTTCCTTCTGCATGAGGGGAATAATTCTGCAGTTGGAAATATTTCCTCATGCCTAGCAACCATGTTTCGGCATCTTCCTCCTTCTTATGTTCTCCATCAAACATTGGAGGTTTGATCTTGTTCATCTCTCCTTTCAATTCATCCCTTCCAGATGTTCGGTGTTTTCTAGTAGGGGACAGGCTTGAACTACTGCATGCCTCCCTACTAGAATGCTTTGGTAGCGACGATGATGTCTGCTACCACTGCTCAATCTTCTTCTTCTCTCAGGGGTCCTGCGACTCTCTGTATTGCTTGAGCCACTCTTCTTCTCCAACTTCCTTTATATTCTTTCCAGGTTCTTCAACACTTTTAAGTTGAATTCTCCCTATTGATCCCTGACCCTCATGAACTTTCGGCTATCAGCTCGGCGAGCCTGGGCATCTTTCTGCAATATTTCAATGAGTTTCATCATATTTCCTTCCTTATCCAATTCTCTTCCGTGCCCATTGGAGTTCGATCCTTTGACTCCTGGTTTGACATCCCTTCCTTCTCTTTTTCTCTCTGAAATAGAGGCAATCCGCACCTCTTCCATTTCTATACTCAGCATAGATTCACGATTGTCCTGACACTCATTGAAATCTGCACACACAAGGTGAAATCAACCGAAGTTTGTCAGGCCCTTAAACCTTCAAGAAAACTTACAACATTCATAAACCAACGTGAACAAGAAAAATGTTTCAATTCCATTAAGTTTTCTAAGCTTTGTTTGGCTCTACAATTTTTGGGACTTCGGAACTTCAGGTTTTCAAGTGATAGCTTCCTCTTTCTCCCTACCCTCGTAACCAAAGGCACATTTCACAACTTCGCAATCTCGTGAGTTCGCGAGTCGAAGACCCTCGACTCTTCTTCCTCCAAACGTTGATACCCAATATGTGATACGGTATGGCTCCCTCCTTTCTAGCGCCTGCTACATATAACCATAGGCTAGGGCTAAGTGCTAGCACCTCTCGCAACTCACCACTTCGCGAGTTGGAGTGTTGAGCCTTCGTGCTCCTCCTCTACGAATCTCGAGATCTTGATTTACTTTACCCTTCGGGCCCACATAGCACAGCTGTCTCCACATATACAGTGGCGAGTGGCACCCTCAGGAGGGTCCACATTATCTATGGTGACATCATTGGGTCCCACCATGCTCACTTTTCTTTTGTCCCACTGGCACGTGGTACACCCCCATGTGTCCACGTCCATTCCAAGTGAAATCCAATGATTAGACCTTTATCAAATCTACACCATAGATCCTTTCGGCGTTTCAAGGTTTTGGGCATTGGGAGTTCATGCATACACACCTCTCAAAATTTTGTTTGCCGAAATCCCAAAATTACTGTCTACCCCTCCACTTGATCCAACAGTCAAGTTCCTATCTTACGATCTACGATGTAGATCATTTTGGAATTTCGTGTTTCTCTATTTCACAACTTGTGAAAACAAGGTTCCTCCCTTTTGGTTTCTCGGGTTCCAAAACGTCGTCTGGTAGCCACGTGTTCCCCCCGATGGATGGTCCCGATGAATTCAGGGTCTCGCGTATTGTGATTTCCATGTTCCATGTTTTCAAACCCTGTGCATGTTTTCCAGATCTGACAGTCACGAGGGTTCTCCTTTTCCCTCAAACAGATCCTATGACTCCAACACTTATGGTGTGGAGTCCTCTCTCCATGTGGCCAGATACCACATTGGCTGCGGTTTCATAACACCGCTACACCTCCTGAGCTTGGTAACATGGTCAAGTAACTCCTTGACACTCAGGAGCATTCAAAGGTCCGAAATGGGTTCTCCAGACACAATTTATCCTCAAACCCTTGGTCCAAATACCACTCAACTGGCCCATCTAGGCTCAGCGTCGAAACCTTGGCTCCGATACCACACTGTAACACTCTTTCATTCTTGTAATTTGTAACGCTCGAATACCATTCTGTAATGCCCCCTTTCCATCAACCAGGTAGGCGCTACTTCGCAGAATAAAAATCTCATACTTAATTATATATATATGACATGCATTTAAGCAAATGAAACACATTTAAAGTCAGAGTAAACATAATAATTACTACTATTATAAATAATCAATGGCATTAACATTAATTCGTATGCATAGAAGAATACATGATAAATATAAATACACTGACATGCAGAAAAGTAATTAAAACATCATCTGGTACTTATCTTTGAAATAGTGGTAATTCCACCGACCAGGTGCAGGCCTTCCACGAACCTCCCAGCCTTAGACCACACTCCTCATTAAGCTCAGCAGTAGGTCACCCCCGAGATGGGACTAAGCTCCACCCCAAGGTAAGGAATCCTAGGCTAGGATGAGGTTACAGGGAAAACACATAGTCACAAGGAAGGAATTCTCTCCCAGGAACCACTAATACTCACTGCCCATAGAATCTCCTTCCCCACATGCCTGTTCCACCCCAGGAGTATACACCTTCTCTGTCACCTAAACAGTCCTTCAGCTGCTAACCTCCCTTGCCTTGGGTTTCAACAACAGACCAGACCAGAAGTCTTCGAGCTCTGTGGAAGCTACAGGGTTCCTTCCAGGAGTTGTCTCCTTCCTCTTCGCACTCTCTCACCTGTAGAGAGTGTTGTACAAACTGGCCAACAAGACACATGAAATCCAGCACTGTGTGGCCACAACAACCAATGAGGAAAACAGACACGGGCTTTCCAACAAGCTCAACAATGACAAGATGGTCTCACGGTTATGTCTTTGGGACAAAGATTCCACACACAGGCTCAATTTGTTCAAACAGAGGATGTCTCGATTTTCCAGAAAACATCATAGGCTATCTCCGAAATCAACACAGGCTATTCCCCACGGTTTCATAATTGCATGAGGTCTCTTGCAGAGGTCGAACCATTTAATTCTCAGACAGTCTGGTAGAATGGAGGAGAATCCCCCACCATGGCTCATCTCAGCCATTTTATTTGCATGGGCTTGGGTTGACACTTGTCACCCATGTAACTACATACCTTCCATCAACATGCATTCCTCCCACCATTTGGAAGTCACATGTCATTCCAAAAGAACTTAGGATAAAAACATATAATTCACATGGTATTTTGGAATAATATTAAAATATTATTCCCTTAAGGCCCTAGGCTTAGCCCCTAGGCTCAACACTTAGCCCCTCTTCCCACCTTCCAGCCCCTAATCCCTTGCCCACTTTGTGGAATCTTAGTCCCCCATCACTCATTCATCGTGTTCGGTCTACACGCGGTGGTGTTTATATTTTATTATTGTTCCGCATAAATACAGGTACAAAATCAGGCTCTTGGCCTTCAACACTTAGGCTCTCTGGACTAACAATCACATAAGCCCACTGGCTTATATAAACTCGGCTCACCAGCCTATAAAACATATTTACAAATTCATTTCATAAACAATATTTACAATAGGTCTCGGCCTTGGGGACATTACAGAAGGAAAAAGAAATAAAAAGTAACAGAGGTTGAAGTTGCAAGAGTAGACAGACAAGAACAAGAAACAAGAAAGAAAAGTCCTCATTCTAGAAATCCTAAAAGGTTACATTTGAAGATGAGGAAATTCCAAATGAATATTGTGTTGAGATTAGTCCCAATTAGGTTATCACTCCTTGCAAGAAGAATAAACAGGAGAAATGCAAAAGAGATATGCTCATGGATGATTTCATTCCTATTGATTATGAAGAAATGGTTGATTTAGATGAAACCCATTTAAATCATAAGAGGATAAAATGAAATGTTGTTGATGATGAAGAAGTCATCATTAGCTCTGAATATCATAATGAAATTCCTTAAGGTAGAATATAAATGATAACACCAGGTGTTGATCTAGAGTATGGTGTTATGCAAACAAAACAAAATTTCGTTCGAAATTGATTGAGGATGACCAACTTAGTTGATGATGGTCATATATTTTAGTTGAATGTGAAGCAGATTTATAAACCCAGGGAAAGAAAAATATCAAATTAGTAAACCGCATCACTTACATATTCACAATTTGAAAGCATTGATTAGGTACAATCCATATGCACATGTAGTTGACTACCTAGTTCTTGTTGACCCAATGGAAGTTCCTAGTAGGGATGAATTTGATAGATCAAAATGTTTTGACTCTAAATTCTATGTGATTAGAGGAAATCATTCTATAGATGCTAGAAGAGAATTGATGCAATAGTATCCCAATAACCCTCTTTTTGAGACCACCCAGATGGGGTGTTACATAATCGCGGCAGGAGAAAAGCACGACCACACAATCCCCCTACACTTGGCATCATCGTACATTCTAATGGCAGCCATGATGCCACCTCCATGAGCTCAAGTTAGCAAGGTTAACTCCTCCCTATCACCAAACATAAGTCCATGCATGGGGACTATTATTATGAGACTTGTGTTCATTCATCCAACCAATTTTATGATTTCCAAGCACTCACAGACAGTAATGGCATCATCCGATGCCATTACTCCCCACTCTCAACTCTTTAGGAAGGTTAATTTGAACGCTCACTCTCATTTCAATAGTCATATGCCTTGGTCACCTCCATGTCTCACCTCATATTTGCATCTCACATGTCTCAAATTAACCTTATGATTTCCAAGAACTCACAGACAGTAATGGCATCATCCGATGCCATTACTCCCCGCTCTCAACTCTTTAGGAAGGTTAATTTGAGCACTCACTCTCATTTAAATAGTCATATGCCTTGGTCACCTCCATGTCTCATCTCATATTTTCATCAGACATGATACCACCTCCACGAGCTCACATTAGCAAGGTTAACTCCTACCTATCACCAAACATAAGTCCATGCATGGGGACTATTATTATGAGACTTGCGTTCATTCATCCAACCAATTTTATGATTTCCAAGCACTCACAGACAGTAATGGCATCATCCGATGCCATTACTCCCCACTCTCAACTCTTTAGGAAGGTTAATTTGAGCGCTCACTCTCATTTCAATAGTCATATGCCTTGGTCACCTCCATTTCTCACCTCATATTTGCATCTCACATGTCTCACTATCACATTGTGTCACCACTCCTTGGCTCTTGGTTATTCTCCTATCTCCATAGTCCTCGCCTCTACCATGCCTTGTGGGGGACAACGTCAAAGGGGCCGCATTAGAAGAGGTGAGGATATTGACCATATCACCATGGCCACTGTCACCCCCTTTGTTGAGGCTTACGAAGCCGGAACTCCCCCACACATTAGAGAAAAGCTCGACCTCACCGAGGTCAATGACCATGTCCTTCATAGGTTTATTGAACATGTTGCAGACGATGTCGATATTGGGCAGTGTATTCCATATCTAGGTTCTTACCGAGAGTGCACCACCCTCTATACCAAAACGATGGACTTATACTGGTTTCTTAAAATAATGATGGGGAAGGTTCTTGTAAAACGTAATGAGTCTCATGAGGAAGTATTTTACGACTAGATGAAATGCAAATGGAGCTTCTACAAATCAACAGGAAAGTAGATCATCTCTTGTGTGTGAATGTGGATGGTGTTGGGTTGAGTCGCAACATGGAAACCGTTTCGCATGATGCAGTGCCTCCTCCTAAAGAGCCTCCAGGTCCAATTCAATAAAATTTATGTTCTGGATTTTGGTTTTTTGTCTCTATAGCTTAGATAGGTGCAGGGAGAAAAACCCACCAATGTATAGGCATAGACAGAGTCCTAGAACTTGTATGCATATGTTGGTAAACAATGTTTTCGACAAAGTGTCGCTGGTTTTATTTTTAGAACTTAAAATCTGTCAGGGCCGTCTAAACTTCCTATTTTGCGCCTAGTCGGGTTTCCCAAGTGGTCGAACAGGCACCGATTTATATAACTTCTTATTTCTTAGATAATAGAAATGTATCAAATGTATAAATTCTTGTATAACCCTCTTTTTGAGACAATCAAATGTATAATATATGTTGGTTTAACAGATGCAGAAGAAAATTTATTGGCATGGGATCATAACACAGATAATGAATACAAGATCTCCATGACTTACATTCAAAGGGTGATATTTATACATAATGAGTTTTCTAAAATATGTGATGGCATGGGGGGAGATAAAATGTTGATGCAAAGTTTTGGAAGCAATGTTGTATGGAAATAAGCTTCCCAATTGATGAGGGAAATGCAAAAGAAAAAAATTGCAAAGAAAGTGATGCATTAAGAGATGTGGATTGCTATTTTTTATTTGGATTTAGAACTAGACATGTATGGGATTTGGTAGATGAAATATTCAACCTATAGGAAAATATTGGTATAAAAAATCAGAGGGTTAGAAGGCTAAACCCTTAATATGTAACACAACTAAGACAAGTCCAGAAATCAAGAATCTGCCAGAAGATATGACTATAACACCTTGGAGAATGATACAAGGAGTGAAGGATGAGACACTTATCATAGCTATATTATCACGTGTAATGTCGAGTGGATTATCAATGGAAGAAAGGTGTGATGAATTTAAAAAGTAATTTTGTTGAGTTATTTTTATTTATTTTAGGATTACAAAATTAATTTTTTCCATTTAACATATCAATGTTCTAAGTATTCTGTTATATATCATTATAACATTATTTTATTTATTATTTTTTTAGTCACAAGGTGTATATGAGAATAAAAGAGGAAAGGGTTAAGATGTTGAATGAAGAGAGTTGGGATGATTTTAGACTCAACTATCCATATTCAATCTCTATAATAACATTGAAACATTTTTTTGTTGCATTCAAAAAGGTATGTTTATTTATTACATTCATATTATTCATTTGTAGGTTAATTTGTTTATATTTTATTAGTTATAT
>ML803160.1:65992-116123 GCA_009831015.1 Picea engelmannii
TTTTTTTTTAATATCCTCTAAATTAATTTCCCTTATCCACTTATTTGAGAATAATTCTTAAATTCTTCCCAAGGAGAGTATTGTCTAATATTTATATCAAGACTATACTACTAAATTTTAGCTTCATTTGATAAACAAAAACCTTTTTTTTTCAAAGGAAAACCTCATAAGGAAACCCATGGGATGTTTCCCCACTTTTTTGGATGGCATCTCTAGTAAATTGATTGATGTAGATTCATGCACCAAACCCAAGGGAATTAAAACTAGGAACTTGCTGGCACCAATCTAGCCAAATGTCCAACAAATTTAGCAAAAACCAGTTTACCTAACCCCTAGGGCTTATAAACAAGAACCTATAAGCACTTAATATTTCCAATTTCTTTTGCAATATGTAGTTATTCTCTAGGATACATTCCATGCTCCTCTCCTAAATACCTTGCAAATTCCATTCTTTATTTGAAAAATAATTATCCTAAATTGTAAAATATATCCTTCCAATATACCCTCATATATTTCATCTTTCAAACAATTTTTGAATCACCAAAATTGAACCTTCCAATAAAAAGTTATGCATAATTTAAGTTAGCATAACTTTTTAAGGCTTGATTCAATGCTTCCTTGCAATGAAACCCTACACCTAATGTATAACCACAATTGATGCAACAACAAGTCTAAAATTGTGTATTGTAATAGGATGATATGTCTTCCTCCCATTCCACAAGGATCACTAAATTTGGATTTTTCAATCAAAAGTTAGAGTCAAATATATGGACTACAATGTTACCCATGTTTCAAATTTGCATTTAGAATTTGGAATTGAAACACCCTTGTCTAAATTATTTCTAATGTCATGAGTGGCACTCAATTGGGACCTCACATTGTTCATAGATTACTATTTTACTAAAACTACCCATTTAGCCCTAGTTTAGGAATAGACAAAAACTCTAACTTGCACAACATGTGACTTTGAAATTGTAAGGAATCAAATTCTGAAATTTTGATTAGATATATTTATCTCTCTACTCTTCCAATCCTAAAATTTCCATGCAATTAAAATATTCAACAGAAAAATGTAGTAGAAATGGTAAGATGACTCATTTGAAAATGCAAAACCAAGGATTGTCCACTTTGATACCAAATGTTGTGAATCCTAGTATATAAAATAGAATTAAAAATCAGCATACACAAAATGTGCACCAAATATGACCATGGAGCACAATGCCCAAAGAGATATAATTATTAGATGCACAATAACTTCTTATAGAATAGGAGAACCTCCTCCAAATTACCCAAGTGCTTCCATATATCCAAATCATATGTGTGCGTCTCAATAATGACTATAGTGACCTCTATATATACATATTATCCAACATTGCACATGTAAGTTTTCTATTAGGATAACTCCTATTACCTATACATTTGAACTCATTACATATGCATTCAACACCATATATACCCCCCATAGGGTCATATGGATCATTATGGAGCTTTGGAGAATGGATCCTTTAAAAGTATTATGGGGCTTATCTAGAAACAAAATAAAATAAAGTGAAAGATTTTATTTATTTTACTATTTTTGCATTATAGTCTTAGGCCACATAAGGGACACCTAGTTGTCCCATATAGGACATTGGGGTAGACATGATGTCTTTTAAATTTGAGTGGCCCCTGTATAAATGCAACTTGAATTGGAATTTGTGTCATTTAAACAAAAAGGTGTGTGTTTTAATATTTATTTATTATATCGATTACTTATCTTTTATTCTATTATATTTTTTTGTTATCATTATATTATCTATCATTTATGTTTATTTTTATTATAGTATCTATTCCTTTATGTTTTTTTTTTTCTTATGTTTATAACAATGCCTAGCCCTTCATAATTATTTTTTCCTCAAAGCAAGGGTAATGAAGGATATTGTTGGCACAGTTTTTTTTGTCTCCCATAACAAATCTTCCATTGGAAGGTTTTTCCATTTAATGGGGTGTTCTTAAATGGTTCTAGAGTGAATTTTTTCTCTCTCTAGTGGAGATGATTCCTTCGAGATCTAAAATGATTCTTCCTTCATCATACAATATATGGAGTTCTATTTGTTTTGATTGATGTTATCCCAAGATATTCTTGATTCATGACACATGAAACACAATGTGGATGTGGCTTTTGCCTAACAATTCTAATCCATAATCTAATTGGATAAATTTTTTGTTAATTCGATACAACCCATAAAACTTGGGAGCCAATTTGTTCTTCCCTTGTTGCTTAAGGGAAAAATGTCTATAGGGATAAAATCTTATGAATAACGAATAACCTTTTTCAAATTATGTTTCTAATCTATGTTGTTTTGCCTGTTGTTTCATACAATTACAAGTAATGGCTAAGTTCTATTTAAGTAATTGAATGACCTTCTGAGATGTATCTAGTTGATTTCTTACTATCGGGACCTTAATGTTAGTCAATGCAAGGTGCTTCCATTTGAGTGTATCATAATCACATAAGTCTTGGAAATGAGTCATTTTGGTTGATGTGTGGTAATTATAACTATACTACCATTCTACTAGATGTAACCATTGGAACCATTTGTTATGATTATTTGTCACAAAACAATATAGGTAGGATTCCAAGAATTTGTTTACAATTTATATTTGACCGTCTATTTTAGAACGATATGATAAGCTCATATTGAGAGATAATCCAATTTGTTTGAAAATTCTTTCCAAAAATTGTTGATATTATGGTAGTTACGGGAGGTATTTACCTCTGTGTGTAACCCTAACAAGAATAGAATATTTCGAGAAGTAAGAAGAAACCCTAAATCATTGGAAATAACCCTAGAAGAAAATTCGGCTAAATGAAATATTTAATATTAAGTGTTTAGCCTCCAGAATGAGAAGTCGTCCAAGACAACTCAGGAAAAACAATATAAATAAATAAAAACAGAAAGAATTCAACAATCAAAAGGAAAATTAGAAAAAGACTCGTGACACTTTGCATAAGGAAATAAGGATGCAGACGGAAGCATGGAATCTCCTAGATGGAGGGAGTCGATTATATAATTCCAAAAGTAGAACATGCATTCATGCATGAAGCAAGGATTAGGAGGGAGATAATCCTAAAAAATATGATCCATTGAGGATTATGAAGTATCTATCCATCTTCCCATCAATGGTAGCATCCATGAAAAGCAACACGTGTTCAGTTTGACTTTAGAAGAAGTCTTCTTCGAAAAGAAGCCTTAAAGTATCCCTGGTTGTCCATACACATCCATGATCCCATGATGAAAGGAAGAAGTTGGAATCTTTAGGGAATGAATCTATAGAAAACTCCATGAACCCAAGAGCTAAAGAGAAACATGAGGAAGAACATGAAGATTCCAAGAGAGAAACAAAATCCAGAACAACCAGTCATTATATCGAGAATCACAAGACTACCAACTTGGTTTTAACCCACTAGAAGAAATCAAGCAGACGAAATGGAAGTTTTGATGAAGGACAATGTATGAAATACTTATGAATGGAAGCATCGCGAGATTCAGAACTAGAGGTTCTCCCAGATGGAGGGAGAATACTATGATGATAGCTTGTTCTAGTAGCCAGACATACCTCTACCTGAGCCATTATATCTTCTGCAATATCCATGGATTGGAGTTTGCATCAGATGAATGCAAAGACTATTGTCCAGAGTAATTGAACGAGAAGCGTATGTAGAGAAGCCTCAAGGTTTTGAGGTATATTAGAAAGAGACCCTTGTATGCAGATGGAAGAAGATCTTGTATGGATTCAAACAACTTGGTGCAAAGCCTCTCATGCACAACAGAAGCGTGGTGAAAACTATCTATGAAAGAGATCAGAATGGTTACTTACAAGTTTGGGATGATGGATTGCTAATCCATGACAAACTCTCATGATGATAGAAGAAGTGCCACTTGGATATGTTTCATTTTGAGCCTTAATGCAATGTCATGCGATATCAAGAAACAAAATTGTTGAATTCAACCATGATATATTGTAATGATCAATATCTATATGAATCCTTCAGAGAAAACCAGTGTTCCAGACAGACCGAAGTACATTGAGATCAAGCATTACATTCTCCATGATGAAGTCCAGAAAAGAGAATTGGTTCTCCAATATATATCTCCACAGATGAGCAGATAACAAATATTTTGGTAAAGACTCTGTCCAAGATGGAAAATGTTTGCGTACTCAAGAAAAAAGCTAGAGCTCGTGGAGATGAATTCATTATTGAAAAAGGAAGAGATTACTCCCAGGTTGGGAGGGAGCACTGATGTCTTATTGATTTATGGATAGTCATTTCTTAGTTTGAAAAATGGTCCAGGATGAGCAGTTCCTTTCCAGTTTGGAAAGTAGTTTGATATTTCTGATGGAGAGGCATTTTTCAGTTCGTAAAATGGTCCAGATTGGAAGGTCATTTTCATAATGAAAATGGTTCAATAGATTGTTGATGTACCATAGACAACGACTCCTCTTATGGCCAATGTTGGGGAATGGTCTAGGACAGTATTTCTTCTTGGAAGACACTCTTAGCAGTGGTCAAGTAGAATGGTTCACCTCGTTGGACATTCATTCTTTCGAAGTTCACATTTGCGAGCAATTTCAAAGAATGTTCCATTTTGGAGGTTGGTGAAGGACAATCATTTCCTTAGGAAATGGTCCAGACAATCATTCCCCAGGGAAGACTCATTCTCTCCAGGTTTCACTTTGTTTAGTGCCGGAGGAATGGCCTAGTTAAGTGAATGGTCTAGGTTCAACAATCAGGGATAGGCATTCCCTAGGGAAGACTCATTCTCTCTGGGTTACACTTTGTTTGGTGCCGAAGGAATGGCCCAGTTAGGTGAATGGTCCAGTCTTAGAAATCAGTACAGTTATTCTTCTATGCTTGAGAAGAATAGTCCAGATAGCTCATGGTTGATGTTTTACTTTCTGAGGGAAGATGCTCTTCCAGATCTCACAGATGTGAGTGGAAGAATGGCCCAGATGACTCAGTTTATATCATGATATTGTTTTCTGTGTAGGTTGATATCAGATGATATGATCATTATGGAGACTGCATGTCTCTAGACAGTAGATTTATGTTATTGTGGTGGATGTGTTCCATTGTTTGTGACAATGCATCACTGATTGAGTAGTTGTGTACTACTTGGTGTGGTTGTGTACCACTAGATAGTAGTTATGTACTACTATGGATAGACACAGTTGTGTTCTATTGAATGAAATTGTTCTGATTTCCATGTAGACTATCAACAGTGTTGAAAATGATTATCAGCTAGATGGATAGTCAGTGTGCTTTTGGACAGACATTCTCTAGGCAGAGAATGGTCCAAATAGAACAGATTGTTGGTGGATAGGTATTCTCTCTGTGGAGAATGGTTCAGGTTGACAACTTGTTGACATGACATGGACTAGTATTTTCCTAAGGCACAGTTTGTGGTTAGGAAAATGGTTCAGGACCGATATTTTCTAAGGCATATAGGTTGAGATGGATCTTTATGGTACATATGACTCGATTAGAAAATAGTCCTAGATTGAAATTCCTATATGAATGGTCTATGCAGTCCATGGTGTAGATTTTAGCTCTGTTGGGACAATCATTCTTCTAGGACATATGTTTGAATTAGAAGAATAGTCCTTGTATCACTCTGTGGAGTGAGTGACTTATTGAGCATCATGCATGATTACTCAGATGGAGTATGTCTTCTAGAGATGATGCAGTTGATGTTATCATATGGTAGTGATAATGGTGCTCATGATCAAATCATGAGATAGCATGTACGGCTATGGTGATGCTATCGATTGAATGGTATATTTGTGCTCAATAACATTGCCTTCAATACCTCCCTAGCTAGGAGGGAGTGTTGATATTATGGTAGCTGGAGGAGGTATTTACCTCCACGTGTAACCCTAACGAGAATAAAATATTTCGAGAAGAAAGAAGAAACCCCAAAAGTATTGGACATAACTCTAGAAGACAAGTCGGCTAAAGGAAATATTTAATATTAAGTGTTTAGGCTCTAGAACGAGAAGTCAGCCCAAAAAGCTCAGGAAAAATAGTATAAATATAGGTAGTCAAATCTCATTGACACACACAGCTCGAAATTTCAGTAGAAGAGAAGTGTGCACTCCAGAAACTGGGTAAGTGCGCAAGTCTGGGGAGTAGCTACAACTGCAACTACTATAATCTGTATTCTCAATTTAGGCTCGTACTTTCTAGTGGTTATGGTTTGGAATTTTTGCCTTGTATGCTAGCTCTAGAGAGAGAGAGAGAGAGAGGTACGCTACATTGATTAGCTATTAGGCCTAGGGTTTTCTTCTGGAATCATTCTATGTCAAGGTTAAGTTGCTTGGGGGTGGCTTTGTCCTATGTTTGGGTGGCAATATTGTTATATTGTCTATGGTTAAACGAGCACATCTATTATTTTCTAACAAAAATTTCCCGTAAACTTTGCATCCCTATCACTGACAATGGCTTTCGAAAAAACATGCAAAACAAATTTACCAACTTAATGAGAACTATGACCTCAAAAAAAGAACTCTAGCCCTTAAAACCCATATTTTTGCATTAAAAACATGAAAATCAACCCCCAAATCAAAAAGTGGTGCTACCGGTAGCACCATGTTTTCTAATTGGGTTAAAATTACAACATTTTTCAAGCATGGCCTTCAAAACTCATATAGTTGCTCAGAAAAAAACTTAAAATAAACACCTAAATAAAAAAATGATGTTACCTAAAGAAAAATGTTTTTTTCTAAACATTAAAATTATATATCATTTGAAATATTATTCTTGACAGTTGGTACCATTAAAACCAAAACCTCAAAATCAACATCAAATTGAAAATTATTGCTACCAGTAGAACCCATGCTAAAATTGGGGTATTAAAATGACACATTTTTTTAAGTGGTAAAAGAAATCATCACTATTGTAAACAAAATCATAAAATCAACCATTAAATGTTTTCTTTTTAAATCTTATTTTATCACTCCAAGCACAAGATAATACATAATGCCATGAAAATATCACCCTATACTTTAAAAATTCAACATCACTTCCAAATATTTTTTTACTTTTAACAAAAAAAACAAATACAAATTACATTGAATGAAACATAAATGATTTCTTAAAAGTATTGTTACATTGTCCATATTCAAAACATATGAGCTAAGAAATCTTATTATATTTTCCATAACCAAAACATATAATTCATAAAACATAGAAATGATTCATAACTTCATGTAAGATCATATGTAAGTTAAATGCTCATTTCTAGTTATCATACAAACTTCATATGGATAAAAAACAAAAAATGTTTCATACACTTATTCAAATTGACTCATGGATTATGGAATACCATTAGAGTCTACATTTTATTCAGATGAATGATTGGATGAATATGTATATGACCCATACTATTCTATATTGTCAATGAATGGACCATCTAAATGTTCATGCATGCCCAACATTTCATATGTGAAAATACTTTTGGATTTATGAATAGGTTCAACAGACTTCCATCTTGTAGTTATTTCTTATGGAAACAACCTCTTTATAATCTATGTTGTCCTGGAGAGAAGAGTTCCTCTATTTTTCAAATTGAATTCATAAACAAGTATGTTAACATCTTCTAATTTTAAGAGGTTAGTTTGGCAGAGAGTTGTATTTTGACCCTTTGTTTTTATATTTATACGGACATTTTTCTCAACCACCATCTCTAACTTGTACACACCATTAAATGGGTGTGTACCTATTTGATCTTGACCTCCCTTCTCTCCCTCGGGGTTGATCGACCTCCCAGTCTAGGATCATTCAAATCAAGGAGTTGGATCAACTCTTTAGGCCTCTGCTAGACCCCAAACTAATTTACACAGGTCCCCTTTCCTTCAAAGTTTAGGCTCTGTCAAACCAGTGGGCTCTTTCCTGACCTCTTTGAAGAAATTGAATAGCATGTGCTAGCCTCCCTCGCTAAATCCTTTCCTCCATATGACCTCGGGTTGTGCCCAAGTACCAACTCAAAGAGCGCTTCAGAGATTCAGGCTTCAGGTTTTTTCTCTCACCGCTCGCCAATTCCCTCAAAGTCTAAACTCATGAAATTCTGACTTGACACATGAGGGATCGACGACCCCCACTCCTTTTCCAATCAACGACCATGATTTCTTTGGGCTCTGGTTCTTCAACGATTTTTGAAACATGACTCCATGAAATATCCGGAGTAACAAACCTTTGAAGTTCACGATCTCCTAACACACGTCCTCCACTGTCAATAGCCCAGATCTATTTCATCTTTGATTGATTCTGCTGATTCTGTTGCGCTATTTCAGATTTGACTGATTCAACTTTGACTTCGAAATTTTTTTGATGTTGCGCTACCCCTTCCTCTCGGATAGCTTCTTCTCCGAACAATTGATATGCTAACACGTATCCTCCTCTGGATCTACCATCCATATCTATCTTTGGCTCCCTTTGACTTTGGGAGTTCTTCACTCTCATTCACTTGCTTCTTCCCAGAGTGTTAAACCTCTGGACATTCATATCTCTCACCATGTGTCCTTCGCAATGGAAAATTGTGATCTACTACACTCTTTGGACCTTTGGGAGTCCTTCACACTCCATGAAAAAAATCTCTCGAAGTGTTATTTCTCCAGAGTTTTAGATCTATTGGCACGTACCCCTTCCCAACTTCGACGGCTAGGATTTACTTCACAGCTCTGGGACTTCGATGCTTTCACACTTTGCTTATCCGAGCAATCCCGGAGTACTTCTTCTCTGGAGATTCAGATATTCTGCCACATGTCCCTCTAGATGATGGACGATTCTGATTTAGTTCCAGCCTTGGGACTTTGGGAGTCTCTTCTCCTTTGTGCTTCAAAATTACCGAATGTGCGAAGTCCAAAGGACTTCCACTGTTATCCCTCATGTAAATTCCTTTAGATCTGACGGTTTTCATACCTCGTGCTTAGATCCAATGGATGGGATCTGTTCTTCTCCCTGACTCGCTCCTCCTTCATCCTAGACCCTGATCTAATGGTCCAAACTTCCTCCAAAATCAGATCTAACTACTACTGTAACTTCTCTTTGTCCTTAGCTTGGACGACTCCCAAGCTTGGAAAATTTCAAGTGTTCAATGGATTTGACCTTTGATCCTTCTATGAGCCCGGTGACTTTGGGTCTTGTCTTTGTTTCTCCTCTTGAGCTTTGGGACTTGGAATAATTCTTACTCTTGTGCAATCCTTGCACTATCTCTTCTAAGCTTTGGGACTTACTCAAAATTTCAAAGGGGCTCAACCCTTCCACTTCCTTAGAAGATTTTTTGGTGCCCTCCTGGCACTTTATTCTCTCTTTCTCTTGAGATTTAAAACTTAGACAAGTTTTTCTCCCTCATGCACTCCTTGCACTTGATTGGCCTTCAGACGGCTTCAGACTTAGTAGATTTTCCAGTAATCTTCCTGCACACTCTTAGTGCCTGCTCAATGCACTCCTTACATAGCCTCTCTAAATATAGGTTTATCCTATATGCCTTCTCTACACAATCCTTCCTCCAGAGTATTCAGTAACTCTAAGGATCTCCTTGAGTCTGTATTTATCCTAGTGTGCCCTCTTGGCATGTTCTCTTCTGAATTTGATTTGAAATTCATATGTGCACTCCTTGCGCTAGCTCACAGAGTTTCCACCACTTTGTCATGCACTCATTTCATTTAGCCTAAGAACCAAGAACAACTCATCCAACTCACAGAAATATAGTGAAGTCTATATGTTCCCTGTAGATGGAATCTAACTCACATCTCCAGCATACATAACCACATATAACATTCATAAAACACACATAAACACATAAAGAATCATATGCAAGAAAAAATGCTTTTTTGATTAACATTAATGTTTGATTACAATATGTTAAGGTTGGACTGTAACAAAGTCTTAGCTCTCTCCTCTCCTCTCTTCTCTACCTTCTACATCCTCTACTAGGCATGTGTTACCATGAAAGACCAAAGGGGCTCCTCGAGCCTTTTCCTCTAACTACTCTAGTGGTGTCTAATCACCATTTACAACATCTATCTACTCTAGAAAAAAAAATAACTACCACTTAAGTTCCGTTACATTAAATTCTAGGAGTGAAACTCCCATATCACTCATGATCATTTATCTCCCAAGCGTTTTGATCTTCTTCAGTTTTCAATCAGTTCAAAAAAAAGATTTGCAGAAAATGCCAATGTTAAGATTCTAAATTTACTCGAAAGGCATCCTAAGGTGCTATATTGTCATCCCATGTGGCTTCATTGATGATGCTCCTGCATCATACACCACTACTAGAAAAATCATGAGCTTCTGCTCATGGCTCCCTTTGCTCTGTTTTTGAGATCCTCCAGGGTTACAAACCTAAAATTGGAGTTGTCCACTTGTTCCTCTTCCTTGTTGCCTCTGCTACCCTATTTCTCCTGTGGGTCCTCTTATGTTCCATCCTTCTCTGTTGACTGCTTCTTGTCCTACTTCCAACATCAATCTCTTAATATCCTCCATTTCTTTGTCTAGCTGGTCCGCTAGCTGGCTCTTCTCCTTCATCTGATTTTGTTGCATCTCCTTTCCATCAATTTATAACTTGACTTGTTGGATTAGTTGACTTTGCATCTTTACCCTTTTCTCTAGGGCCTCCAGATCTTCACATAGATCAGAAAAATCCATGCTATCTATTTCTCTCTCCTCTGTTGTGGGTTCACATTCTACATTTATCTCTTTCTCAACTTCCTGGATGAAAAATTTGAGCCATTCCTCTGAATTCTCTTCTCCTCCTGCTACTATTGTAGGTTCCAATTCTTCATGTTCATCTTTTTGGCTGAAATTTTTGAGTAATTTCACCCAACATTCTTCTTTCTCCATATCTTGGCCACATTGTAATATGTGCTCTTCCTCCTCCATGGCAGTCTCTGCTGGTTGATTCCTCCTCTCATGCATGCTACTCTATTGTTTTTCATCTTTACTAATGGATAGATCAATTTTGTCCCCTACATCATCTTCATTTACGGTTGCACTAGTTGACCACTATGTTGTAGACTCTAGTTCTACAATCTCACCTCTGAGTTGTTGCTCGGCTTCCTCCCTGGACAGATTGACTTCTTTCATCTCCCTTCTTGGCATATCTTCATCTTCATCCAACTTCTCCTCATGCTGGCATCCTATTTCCCTTTGCATGACTGCATCCTGGTAGTGCTTTTCTGGTTCTAGATTGTTCAACCAATCCTCCAACATCTTCATCTCTTGCTTCCATTGAGTGATAAATTCATATGAATTCTCCTCTTTTTCTGTTGGGGCATAAATCAGTTTTTTCTCCTTCTCCTCCTCTTTGGAAGTCCTTGTTGGTTGTCTTTCCTCTATTGCACCTGCATCACAGACACAGTTAGTTTCAAAATCATTTGTCCCCATGGCCTCTCTCTTGGATTCTTGTTGCATCATCTCCTCATGTGAAACACTCATACTATCCTCCATTGAACTATTTGGTGGGAACATTTGAATTCCCACAATGATATGAACACTCCTATGATCCTCCTCCTCTGTGATGGAAGTATTTGACTTCTCATCATCTTCTTCCACATGGCCTGCAACTCCACATGAATATTCATACAAATGAGGCCTCTCCTTTGCCTCCATTTTATCTGTCAGCACCCGTTGCTGATATAAACTCTCTTCTGAGCTCATGAGACCTTTAGACTATCTCACCTTTCCCCTACCCACCTGGAAAATTGGGATTCCATTCCTACCCTCTTGGCGGTCTATGAGATCTTTACTTCATCTCATATCATCACCCATCTAGAAATATAATAATTTATCTCTTCCCTCCCGGTAGTTCATGAGATCTCTAGATGATCCCATCTCCATCTCATCACTAAGGTTCTTCCCAATTTATGGTTCACATATGTGGATCACTTTCTCCTCTATGCCATTGAGGTTTTCAACATGCCTCATCCACTTCCTCACTACTTTTTGTTTCCTTTTGGCTAACAAACTTTGGATAGGCCACTTAGCTTTCCTCTTCAAAGGCCATTCATATGTCTAGTGTATCTTTGCTTCCTCCTGCATCCTTCATTTCAGCCTCTCCATTTTTTCTCTGATCTCCCTAAGCTCTTTTTCTATCTCAGCTTTTTTTTTCTACTGGTGGTCCTTGTATTGACCACACTTATGGCCTTCAGTATCCATCTTCCTCTTACTTCATCCCACTTGGTTGTCTACCATTTGTGGCACACTTTGCAAGAATCTTTATACAGAATTGTACTTTGTCTCCTCCTTCACCTTCTATCCACAGATGATATTAGCTCATGATACCATTTGATGTTATCAGACTATCTCCTTTCACCTTCTCACCTTTGCCTATGATCTGCAGACAAATTTTAGGCTCTAATTATACCACTTGATGGTATCGGAGTATCTCCTTTATCTCCTTCCTCCTGCCTGAGAATACAAATCAGGCTTTGATACCACTTGATGGTATCAGACTATCTCTTCTTTCACCTTCTTAGCTTTGCCTGCTATCTGCAAGAAAAATCAAGCTTTGATACCACTTGATGCAGACCCCCCTTCTCTCCCTCGGCATTGTTCTACCTCCTTGTCTAGGATCGTTCAAATCAAGGAGTCGTATCGAATATTCGGGCCTCTGCTAGACCCCAAACTAATTTACACAGGTCCCCTTTCCTTCAAAGTGTAGGTTCTTTCAAACATGTGGGCTCTTTCTTGGCCTCTTTGAAGAAATTGAATAGAAGGATCTAGCCTCCCTTGTTAGGTCCTTTCCTTCATATGACCTTGGGTTGTACCCAGATGACAACTCAAAGGGCACTTCGGAGATTCGGGCTTCGGGTGTTTTCTCTCACCACTTGCCAATTCCCCTGAACTCTGAATTCATGAAATTTTGAATTGGCGAGTTAGGGATTGATGGCCCCCACTCCTTTTCCAATCAATGACCCTGATTTCTTTGGGCTCCAGTGCTTCAACGATTTTCAAAATACAACTCCATGAAATATCCCAAGTAAAAAACCTCTGAAGTTCACGATCTCCTGACACACGTCCTCCACTGTCAATGGCCCAGATCTATTTTAGCTTCGACCAATTCTCCCTTGTAATCTCTCTGAAGTTCACGATCTCTGGAATGGAGGATCTGATGACACACGTCCTCCCTTATCCTACTGTCACTATTTTCTCCACTCTTCAGACTTCGACAACTTTTGACGTTGCGCTACCCCTTCCTCTTGGATAGCTTCTTCTCCAAATGAGTGATATGATGACACGTATCCTCCTCTGGATCTACAGTCCAGATCCATCTTTGGCTCCCTTTGACTTCGAGAGTTCTTCACTTGCAATCACTTGCTTCTTCCTAGAGTGTTAAACCTCCATACCTTCAGATATCCCACCATGTGTCCTTCGCAACGGACAGTTGTGATCTACTCCACTCTTCAGACCTTTGGGATTCCTTCACACTGCACGAATGAAATCTCTCAGAGTGATATTTCTCTAGAGTTTCAGATCTGTTGACACGTACCCCTTCCCAATGTCGACGACTAGGATTTACTTCACAGCTCTGAGACTTCGGTGCTTTCAGGCTCTACTTATCCAAGCACTCCAGGAGTACTTATGCTTTGGAGCTTCATATCTTCTGCCACCTGTCCCTCTGGACGATGGATAGTTTCAATTTAGTTCATGCCTCGGGACTTCAGGAGTCCTTGCTCCTTTACGCTTCAAAATTCCCGAATGTGCAAAGTTCGAAGGACTTCCACTATTATCCCTCGTGCAACTTCCTTTAGATATGACAGTTGTCAGACCTTGTGCTCAGATCCAACAGATGGGATCTGTTCTTCTCCCTGACATGCTCCTCCTTCATCCTGGACCCTGATCTGATGGTCCAAACTTCCTCCAAAAGCAGATCTGACAGTTGCTATAAATTCTCTTCTACCTTAGCTTGGATGACTCCCGAACTTGGAAAATTTCAAGTGCTTGAAGGCTTCGACCTTTGATCCTTTTGTGAGCCCAATGAGTTTGGGTCTCATCTGCATTTCTCCTCCTAAACTTCGGGACTTGGAATAATTCTAACTCTTGCGCACTCCTTGTGATATATCTTCTGAGCTTTGGGACTTACTCAGAATTTCAAAGGGGATCGACCCTCCTGGCACTTTCTTCTCTCTTTCTCTTAATCTTTCGAACTTAGACAAGTTTGTCTCCCTTGCAATCCTTGCACTTGATTGGACTTCATACGACTTCAGACTTAGAATATTTTCCAGTAATCTCCCTACACACTCCTAGTAACTGCTCAATGCACTCCTTACAAAGCCTCTCCCTAAGAGTGTTCAGTAACTCTAGGTTTCTCCTCTGTGTCTTCTCTTCATAGTCCTTCCTCTAGAGTATTCAGTAACTCTAAGGATCTTCTTGAGTATTTATTTACCCTGGTGTGCCCTCTTTGCAGATTATCTTTTTGAATTCGATTTGAAATTTAGATGTGCATTCGTGTTGGCTCACAGAGTTGCCACCACCCTTTCATACACTCCTTGCATTTAGCCTAATAACCCAGAACAACTCATTTAACTCATAGACAGATAGTGAAGTCTATCTATTCCCTACAGATGGAATCTAACCCACATCTCCAACATACATAACCAAAGATAACATTCATAAAACACACATAAACACACAAAGAATCATATGCAGGAAAAACTGTTATTTTCATTAACATGAATGTATGATTACAATATGTGCAAGCCAGACTATAACAGAGACTTAGCTCTCTCCTCTTCTCCCTTCTATACCTTCTACAGCCTCTACTGGGCATGTGTTACCATGAAATACAAAAGGGGTGCCTCGAGCCTTTTCCTCTAACTACTCTAGTGGTGTCTAATCACCATTTACAACGTCTATCTACTCCAGATATTAAAAAAAAAAAAAAAAAACCACTCAAGTTCTGTTACATTAAATTATAGGAGTGAAACTCCTAGATCACTCATGATCATTCATCTCCCAATCATTTTGATCTTCTTCAGTTTTCAATCATTTCAAAAAAAAAAATTGCAGGAAACGCCAGCATTAAGATTCTGAATTTACTCGAAAGGTGCGCTAAGGCGTTTTGTTGTCATCCCATGTGGCTTCGTTGATGATTCTCCTGCATCACTATTGCATACCAATGCACTTCAATTGCTCTAACATATTCATTTTCTTTGTCAATCTTTATAACCTTTGCAATCCATAATGGATAACCATGCGGATATTTAGTTGCTAAGATTACAATCATGCTACCCTCCTTAATATCATGTACTGAACCCCTGTAAAGGTCTTCCATGGATTCATGTTGTGCATGTGATCTTCTAGAACCAATATACATTCATCTTTCCTCTTCTTGTGAAAACTCAATAGCACCTTGAGTTCTTTTTGTTAAACAATGTTTCTTTCTTCGAATTCATTTGACATATTTTGTGGCCAATGAAATGGAGTCTTCAAAAATGTATCTTCATTTGTTGAGCTTGAAATTATGTTACTTTGACCATTGAAAAAAAATCCCACCAAACAGAATCACCAACATCAAAGCACTCATATGTATCTTTAATGGACTTTTTGATTTCTTCCAAGCATTCAAAATAATCTACATCTCTATTATGCCTCTATGCATTATGGATTTCAACAACTTATTGTAATAACAATAAATTTGATGCAAATATTGGATGATCTGGAATGAACTTTTAAAATGTTAAACTTGAAGAAGGCCCCCGTTCTGCAGTAGTTGAATACTTCTTTTCCCGTATAATTTTTTTCCCATCAACTTTAAAAAAAAAAACTAATGTTGGAAGCTAATTTCATTAAGTTTCTCAATACATTTTTTTTCACCATGCGATCCCTAAACAAATATTCGCATGTCAACAAATTCTTCTAATATGTGAAAAATATGCTCTGGAATGTATGATTTCTTAATACATTCAATTAATGAAAGTAGGATTCCAACATTTTTCCTCTTCGATGTTACTGAAAAATGATTGAACATTTGATCAATATGATATTGAGTGTTTTCAACAAGAAGGAAACTAAATTTTACCTTTTGAAAGATTCTCAGTTGAACACGCATGCCTAGATATCCAAACACAATTTGATTTTAGTTTTCACGACTAGTAATGTCTAAATGTAGATATAGAACTTGAGGAAGATTTCCAGACCAATGAGTGAGCACATGATGAATTATGGTGATGGTCATATTTGCATCATTATGAATATTTGGAGATATGAAGTAGACCCTTGGACACATTATTCCATTAAAAACCATACAACCAACCAAGTGAAACTAAATGAAATTCTCTTGTAATTTTTTTGGTGTACGGACAAAATGTGGTAGAAGTGTTTTTTCCTGGTCCATGCCATCAATTATCATACCTATATTTTTTTTGGAGAATCATAACAATTCTTTCGATGTTTGTACAACTTTTTCCTTTCACTTGATTGTTGATTTTGGTGTTCTTGAAGTGATTTGACTATGGAATATGCATGTGACATAAAATGAAAATATCGATAATATGTTTTCATAGTTGATAATTATCCAATTAAAAAAACAAAATTGTAAGTAAATACCTCTTTCTACCCGTTCAGATTGATCTCTTCTTGATTTAAGAGTAGCACATATACTACAAATCCCCATACTTGACTTCTTAGGAATACAGACATTGTTGAATTGGTTCTTCCATGTTCTTGTTAAATATGCATATCTAATAAAATTACCATTTCCTTCAACACCTTCAACATATTCTTTATATAAGTTGTAGATTTATGTCCTTGAGAAATATTTGGAATATGTATTGTGTCTCTATATGGAATATACTCTCCATGTTTGGAAAACAAGTCACGCATCCATGACAATTTAGTATTTGTTAATGGCCCACTCTCTCATCCATGATGTACCTTTGAATAAAAAAAATGATTTTTTCCAATCTTGTTTGGATTCTTGATAGACGAAGATTACCAATTGAGTGAATTTTTTTTAAATCCTTTCTACAAAGTAAGATATTACCAATGCAATAATTATATCCTATCTTGGTGGATATCATGCACCCCACTAAATATGAATTATACATGCTCTTATTCATTGAAAAATATGTCTTCATTTTATTCAAGGCATACATGTAGTCCACACTTTTCAAACAATTCTTTTGACAACATTCACTTGAAATCAAATCACTTATGGAAATTGATTTTGTGAGAAATTATTTCCTAGACCTTGTATAACTAGAATGATTTGTATTGATTTTAAAAGGTCTAGTTCTAGTCCTAGACACAATGTTTCTTTCCAATGTCTCCACTATTTCATCATCCTCACTAAAAGGAATTTCCTCATCACTAGAAGGAATATCATACAAAACATTGTGAGGAGACCGAACAAGAGAATGTCGATCACCTTGATTTGTTTCACTTGAATGATTGAGAACATGATATTCATTCCTAGGTCCATCATCATATTCATTGATAATATCATTTATAAGAGGAATATCAAAATCACTATAAAAATGGTTACCATCCTCACCAATGTCATTGGATCTTCCATGGAAATATTCACTTGAAGTAAAATCATCATCACCCTTAAGAGTATCAATGACATTAAACTCTTCTCTAACAAGAATTTCTTCATCATTAGCAACACCATCATTTGTGTCTCTGAAATCTTCGCTTGGAGGAAAAAAATCATCATCACCATTGGTTCCTTTAAATTTCCCACTTAGAAAAAATTGTCCACCAATGACATAATCATATTCACTAATTTTTAAATCCCCACTTGAGGGAAATTGTTCATAATCCTCATTAGTTCCTTGAAAATCCTCACTTGGAGGAAAATTTCCATCATCATCACCAATACCTTGAAAGTCCTCACTTGGAGGAAAATCATCATCATCAATATTGTTGCCTTTGAATTCCCCACTCGGGAAAGAGTGTCCACCATTTCCATAATCACCTTCACTACTTTTAAAATCCCCACTTGAGTGAAATTCTTAATCATCCTCCTTAGTTACTTGAAAATATTCACTTGGAGGAAAACATTCATCATCCTCATCAGTACCTTGAAAATCCTCACTTGGAGGAAAATCATCATCATCACCATTGTTGCCTTTAAATTCCCCACTTGGAAAAGAGTATCCACCATTAGCATAATCATCTTCGGTAATTTTAAAATCCCCACTTGAGGGAAATTATTCACCATTTTCGTTAGTGCCTTGAAAATACTCACTTGGAGGAAAATATACATCATCCTCATCAATGGCTTGAAAATCCTCACTTGGAGGAAAATCATCATCATCAACACTGCTACCTTTAAATTATTCACTCGGGAAAAAGTGTCCACCATTGGCATAATCATCTTCACTAGTTTTAAAATCCCCACTGGAGGGAAATTATTCATCATCCTCATTAGTTCCTTGAAAATCCTCACTTGGAGGAAAAATTCGTCATCCTCATAAGTACCTTGAAAATCCTCACTTGGAGGAAAATCATCATCATCAACATTGTTTCCTTTAAATTCTATACTCGGGAAAGAGTGTCCACCATTGAAATAATCATCTTCACTACTTTTAAAATCCACACTTGAGGGAAATTATTCATCATCCTCATTAGTTCCTTCAAAATCCTCACTTGGAGGAAAATATTCATCATCCTCATCAATACCTTGAAAATCCTCACTTGGAGGAAAATTATCATCCCAATCATTTAAACTGTAATCAAAGTCTCCACTTGGACCTATATTTTGAGTATTTTCAATATTATTAAAATGTTGAACATACTGTTAAACATCATATTCCTTCTATTTATCATCGATGCTTTCAAAGTACTCAAATTTAGGACTTTCCTTATGAACATGTTGAATGACATTGCTTGCACTATGATCAAACATTTTTCTAGATGAAAAATATGATGTCTCATTTACATTACAAGTATTTCCATCACATTTGCTAGTCCCAAAAGAAGAGGTATGTGAACAATTTGTTTATGTATTAGAAATAAAATATTATTTATTTGACAAATTCATCACTTCTCACTAACATAGAATGATACAAATTCTCACCCTCCCAATGAAAATCTTATCACTGTTTGACAATTGGTTTAGATTGATAGAAAAAATGTTTGGATAGTTGGTTGTCATTGATTTCAACCCTTGTAGAGTGATATTGTAGATTGATTTCAACACTTAGAGATTGATGTTGACCTTTGAGTATGTCCGGTAGCACATTCCATTAACCCCAGAGGTGTGGTTAAGGAACCCAAGTTTGTTTTAGGAATTAATACATGAAGATCAATTAATATGCATGTAAGACTATCATGGATGGATAGTACATGTTGTGTCATTTTCGGTGATATGTGGTATGTCACATAACTCCTTATGGTTAGGGAGTTATGGATTTGTGAAGTTGGATAACCCTCATGAGTTTTCTAGAATCCCCTAGAAGGTCAAATAAGTCAATTATTCTAGAAGCTCCTAGAATAATTTTACTAGTCAAAATGGTTGTATCTAGGAATTAATCATGGGTAAAGTTTTCACAATAAGAAATTAATTAAATAATAAAGTGGTTACAACAAGAAGTTAGTTGAGGGTAAATAAGTTATGATTTGACTAATTAAACAAAGTGAGTTATCCCTGGAAGATGGGAAAAGGGGTAAAATAGTTACAAGGAAATTTCTAGAGGAAGGCACTTGGAAAGTATAAGTAGCATAGAAAGGGACTCCTATTAGCACCTATTGAACTTAGTTGAATATCTATTTTTTGAAACGTTATTGCAACCATAATTGAAAAATCTAAGGTTGTGCGAAGTTGAGGAAGTGAATAAAGTTTGACGACAAAGTTTCAGAGCTGCAAAGAGCAAGGGTTTCTGAAAAAATCTAATTAATAAGGTCCTCGCGATTCATCCTATAGGTGTCTAGCGAGGCATCCTCGCATGTCAACTAGTGTGAAACAAGCAAGGCAATGGTAAATTTGGGGGAAAAGCTAGTAACATACTACAGAAGATGAGAAAGGTAATGATATCAATGGTTTGATGTTCCAGGTCAGTCACAGAGCTACAAGTATGATTGTATGTGTGTTTTGAAGGGTGTATGATGATGATATATGGTTTATATTTGGAGTATAATCTTGAGGCATACCTTGGATGCATGGTACAAACCCTAGTGTGTGGATTGAGTCATTTATGTTAGGGTATATTGTTGGTTATGCTAAGTACTTTATCAGTAATATTATGGCACTTTGTTTATGAGGCATGTCATGGGTGATGTGATACTATTTAGAGGAATATTCTTGATCCATTGAGGTACATTATTGGTACATGTTTAGAGGCACTATTGGTTGTATATTACTTGTTGTAGTGAATGGTTTTGAGGTAGATTTTCTAAAGCATATTATTGGTGCATGTTTGAATTTTATTGGTATATATTATGGTACATTGTGAGATGATTTCATTAGTGGTCTTGGTATATGATTGTTACACACTTGAGGATGCATAATAGTGAGGTTTTGACACATGGTTTGATGTGAGGGTTTATGGTATTTGGTTTATGGATAATGTGATGTATTGATAGAGGAATTTTGATGGTTATATTGGTATATGTCTTTGGTATATGGTTGAGATACATGTTGGGACATATAGCTGATGAGTTGGCACACACATGAGGTGTATGGTATGATGATATTGGTACATCTTGATGAGTCATAGTTTGATTTTTTGATACATGATTGGTACATGCTTGGTACATTCTTAGAGGCACTTGCTAGTAGTATTGTTGGCACATGGTTTATGGATGATGTGTCATATATGCATTTGTATACTTTTAGAAGAACATCTTGATTACGGTACATCTTGTTGATGTTTATGAGTAGTCTTGGTTGATGCACATATTGGTGATATTGTGCATATGGTTGAGAGTTGTCTTGGTGATTTATCTTGGTGAGTAGATCTGATTTGGTTCATGATATTGATGAGATAGGTTGTTGTGATAGGTTGCTTGGACATGTTTTTGTGACAGGTTATTTATACAGGTTTGGTGCATTGTTGATGCACTTGTTGATGGTACAGGTTGAGGTACAGTTTGATGCATGGTACAGGTTGTTACAGGTTGTTGGTACAGGTTGCGGGTACAGGTTGTTACAGTGTTGGTACATGTTGAAAGTGATAGAGTGATAGTGGAAGTGGTTGATTCAATAACAGTGATAGGTTTTCTACATTTGGAATTTATATTTCAAGGCAGTTGGACGAGGAAAGGAAATGGGGTTGTATCCTCCTTCTAGTTGGTGCCATAGAATCACATAGTTGGATTTTCCTTTAGGTTGGAGCCTGAGAACTAGGTGGTTGTAGCCACCTTTCGGTTGGAGCTGGAGAATCCAGGTGGTTGTATCCTCCTTCTGGTTTGAGCCAGAGAATTAGGGAGTTGGTGCTTCCTTTAGGTTGGAGCTTGAGAAACTAGGGGGTTTGAGCCTCCTTCTAGTTGGAGCTTGAGAAACTAGGGGGTTTGAGCCTCCTTCTGGTTGGAGCTGGAGAATTGGAAGTTGGTGCTTCCTTGAATGCAATTCTTAGAGATGTAAGAAAAACATTATGTGGTTTTCTCCCAAATTGAGTTTCCACATAAATATTGGTGTATTGTGTATTGTGTGGATGTGTTTATTATTTTTTATTATGAACTGATGGATGTTAATGTTTATGATACATTAATATATTGATGATGAACTAATGAACATGGTTGAATAAGTTAAAGGAATATATACTATGGTTAAAAGTGGTATAAATTGCTCATTACCGATTTACCCCCACCCCCCCTCAGTAATCTAACAATAACTTATAGAATGAACTTTTCCCTCCAAAGATTCCCCCTCAAATTTTTCCCTATAATATTTTCCCTTCAAAATTAAATACAACTTTTACTCTATTAATCCATTATTTATTTGATAATTATAATATTAATCATGTTTTTATTTATCTATCCAACATTCATTAAACTTAGTGATGATTCATATATATATATATATATATATATATATACACACACACACACACACACTCTTCTTCTTTTTTATTTATCCCATATTCAATAAACTTAACAATAATTTATATAATCTTTGTTATATATACACACTCTTGTTTTGTCTTTTTACATTGCATGAAATATTGGGAAGCATTCGTTAAATAGTTTGGTGAAATATACAAGGGAGAAACATCAAGGAGACATTTTAGGAGAATCTATCATTTCAGAGGTCAATTATTTTTTTAATTCATACCATTTACCATTTTTTTTTATATAAGATATCTTTGAATTATATGAGATTTGTTTATGTGAAAATCATCAAAAACTTTAAAACAATTTACATTTTTTTATATTTTATTCTAAAGAAATCACAACTTTTTAAAAAACAATAATCCTTTTTGGAAGAAATTTTAACAAAATTTGTACGATTTTAAGAAGAAAAAATGAAAAAAATTGGTGTATTTTTTATAAAAATTTTACGGTTTTATTTTTTTTAATATTTTTTTATAGTTTTGACCCATGGTAGTTAGTGGGAAAATTCCTCTCCACGCGGGACCAATTATTGGCTGGGTGATGCTCGACATCGCCTCTAGCGCTCCCGTAGGCCAAGACTTGGTCCCCACATCGCCTAGTACCCCATGGGTCAAGTAATTTAAAAAAAAAATTAAGATCAAATATTTTAGTCTATGATTTTTTTATTATTGCAATGTTAACATTTTCTCATCATTATTATAAAGATGTAATTTGTTATTTTAATTTTTCATATAGGAAAAATGGAAGGAAATAAAATAAATGTGAATGTATCTGGATCACGACCTGCAATAACGGCATCCAAAATTGCAATTGGGGATCCCATGAATGCTAGGAAACAAATTGATAGAAAATTTGTTCAAGTTCCAACACCTAAGCTCTCAAGGGCAATGAAAATTTTTAGAGAGTGGAAATTTGTGGAAGGTGAAAACAAATTGGAACATTCTTGGTTTGTTAGAGACAAACAAGGAAACAATGGAGAACATCTATATTTGTATTGAGTCAAGTTTGAACATGTGCAAGGAAATTATCAAGCACTTAGCTTGTTACGAGATATATGTTTGGTTCCAGACACATATATTTTTTATGCACTTGTGAAAAAAACTAGGTATTATAACAAGATTAGATATTGTTTCAAATTGAGCAAGTATAATAGTGATGCATGTTCTACGTAATTATGTGGATATATCATTGAAGACATTGAGAGAGGCAATGTAAGTTTATTTATTTTTATTTTTGTATCATATATTATTTTTAGTATCATATTAATTTTTTAATTTTATTTAACATAGAAATGTTATATTTTATTTTTACAGGATTTTTCTATGTGACTTTCACATATGTTGGTGGGGATTTACTCTATAGAGAAAAATATCATGGAAGTCATCAATGTATTTCATATCAATAAGGCACAAGAAGGAAGGTGTAACACTCTTTCATACTTGTAAGTTGTAACACTCTGATACCATTCTGTAACACCCCCTTTCCATCAGTTGGGCAGGTGCTACTTCGTAGAATAACAATCTCATACTTAATTATATATATATATATATATATATATATGACATGCATTTAAGCAAATGAAACACATTTAAACTCAGAGTAAACATAATAATTACTGCTATTATAAATACTAAATGACATTAACATTAATTTGTATGCACAACAAAATACATGATAAATATAAATACACAGACATGTAGAAAAGTAATTAAAACATCATTTGGTACTTATCTTTGAAATGGTGGTAATTCCACCAACTAGGTGTAGGCCTTCCATGAACCTCCCAGCCTTAGACCACACTGCTCATTAAGCTCAGTAGTAGGTCACCCCTGAGCTAGGACTAAGCTCCACCCCAAGGCAAGGAATCCTAGGCTAGGCTGAGGTTATAGGGAAAACACACAATCACAAGGAAGGAATTCTCTCCCAGGAACCACTCATACTCACTGCCCATAGACTCTCCCTCCCCACATGCCTATTCCACCCCAGGAGTATACACCTTCTCTGTCACCTAGACAGTCCTTTGGCTGCTAACCTCCCTTGCCTTAGGTTTCAGCAACAGACCGAACCGGAAGTCTCCGAGATCTGTGGAAGCTACAGGGTTCCTTCCAGGAGTTCTCTCCTTCCTCTTCACACTATCTCACCTGGAGAGAGTGTTGTACAAACTGGCCAACAAGCCACATGTAGTCCAGCACTGCGTGGCCACAACAAAAAATGGGGAAAACAGACACGGGCTTTCCAATAGGCTCAACAATGACACGATGGTCTCACAGTTATGGCTTTGGGACAAAGATTCCACACACAAGCTCAATCTGTTTAGACAGAGGATGTCTCGGTTTTCCAGAAAACAACACAGGCTATATCTGAAATCAACACAGATTATTCCCCATGGTTTCAGAATTGCATGAGGTCTCTTGTAGAGGTCGGAACATTTCATGCTCAAACAGTCCAGTAGAATGGAGGAGAATCCCCCACCATGGCTCATCTCAGCCATTTTATTTGCATGGGCTTGGGTTGACACTTGTCACCCATGAAACTGCATGCCTTCCATTAGCGTGTGTTCCTCCCACCATTTGGAAGTCACATGTCATTCCAAAAGAACTTAGGATAAAAACATATAATTCACATGGTCTTTCGGAATAATATTAAAATATTACTCCCAAGGACTTAAGACCCTAGGCTTAGCCCCTAGACTCAACACTTAGCCCCTCTTCCCACCTTCCATCCCCTAATCCCTTGCCCACTCTGTGGAAGCTTAGTCCCCCATCACTCATTCATCGTGGTCAGTTTGCACGCAGTGGTGTTTATATTTTATCACTGTTCTGCATAAATACAAGTACAAAATCAGGCTCTTGGCCTTCAACACTTAGGCTCTCTGGCCTAAAAATCACATAAGCCCACTGGCTTATATAAAATCATCTCACCAGCCTATAAAACATATTTACAAATTCATTTCATAAACAATATTTACAATAGGGCTCGGCCTTGGGGACATTACAATTCCCCTCCCCTTATTTATGCACTGTCCTCAGTGCAACTTTACACTGCCTCTGCAAGCTTTTCAAAATTTTCAAAAATATGTGGGTACTCTGCCCGCATAACATCTTCTTGCTCCCATGTCACATACTCAGGACCGTACCAGGTCCACTAGACCTTTACAAGCTCTATGGCTCGATTCCGGAGTTGTTTTCTTTTCCTGTCCAATATGCGCACAAGATGCACTTGCAGGACACCTTATGGTTCCACCTGAATCACATTCCAATCGATAACATGATTAACATTAGGTATATATTTCTTAAGCAGTGAAACATGAAACACATTATGTACAGTCATGGATGTAGGTAATGCAAGCATGTATGCAATTGGCCCAATCCTTTCCAGGATTTCAAAAGGCCAACAGTATCTTGCTGCCAACTTGGCGGAACTTCCCAGCTTCAGGGAACTCCTGTTAGTTTTCACTTTCAGGAAAACATGATCACCCACTTTGAATTCTCTGTGGGTTTTATTCTTATCAGCATAACTTTTCTGCCTGTACTGGGCAGCTTTCAAATTCTATTTAATTCTTATTATTTGGTCTTCCATCTCTTTGAGCAACTCTGGCCCAACTACTGCTCTGTCAGCTGGATTATCCCAGCTTACTAGAGTGTTTCACTTTTTTCCATAGAGTGCTTCAAATGGGCTCATCTTCAATGATGCATGATACCCATTATTGTAGGCAAATTCTACCAAATGCAGGTAGTCTTCCCATCTTGATGGTTTGTCCATTACGTACATTCTCAGCATGTCCTCTATTACTCTGTTCACCCTCTTTGTCTTTCCATCAGACTCGGGATGATATGCTATACTAAAATTCAGATTTGTTCTGAATCCTTTGACCAATCCTTTCCATAAATTCGAGGTGAATTTTGGGTCCCTATCAGACACAATCGCCTTAGGAATTCCATGCAAGCGTGCCACTTATTTTAAGAAGATATCAACAAAATTTGTTGCCTTGTGCGTGGTTTTTAGTGGAATAAAATGGGCATCTTTTGTAAGCTTGTCCACCACCACCATGATCAAATCATGTTGCTTGCTCATTCTGGGCAATCCTGTAATAAAATCCATCATCACCACTTCCCACTTCCATTCTGGAATGGGTAAAGGCTGTAGCAACCCTACTAGGTGCCTATGCTCAGCCTTAACTTTCTAGCATTCCATACATCTAGCAATGTATTTAGCGATCTCCCTCTTCAAACTCGGCCAAAAGTAATGGATTTTGACTGTTTCCATAGTCTTCTAATATCCAAGGTGTCCAGCATACGTCACATTATGCATTTCTTTTAGAATCGAAAGTATCAAATCCTGGACATTGGGTATATACACTCTGTCTTTATACAGAAGTAATCCATCAACTTCCAAGGTGTAACTTTCCCTTTTCTGTGGCCTTTCACTCTAATGTAGCTTTGCTACTAAATCTTTATACTACAAATCGGCACTTTCAACTTCCAAAATTCTATCCTTAATATCCGTCCTGTACATGCTAATGGTTGTAGCATGCAATTCATGCACCTTTCTGCAGAGTGCATCAGCCACCTTGTTTTCCTTCCCTTTGATATGATTGATATCAAAGTCATATTCACACAGAAAATCCAACCACCTGCTTTGTCTATCGTTTAAGGTTGGCTTCTCAAACAAATATTTCAGACCATGGTGGTATGTTCTCATTCAAATCTTCTTCCCATGAGGCAATGTCTCCATTTCCTCAGAGCGTGGATGATTGCTGCCAGCTCCAAATCGTGAGTGGCATAATTCTTTTCATGCTCTTTCAATTTCCTGGACTCATAACAGATTACAAATCCATCTTGGCTAAGAACTCCTCCCAACCCTTCCTTACACGCATCTGTTCACACCAAGAAATCCATATTTGGATTTTCAATTCTCTGGATTGGAGCACTGGTTAACAGTTGCTTCAACCGCTGGAAACTCTCTTCACACTCTTTAGTCCACTGAAACTTTTTCTCCTTTCTTTGCAAGGAAGTGATAGGGTGAGTTATCTTTGAGAACCCTATGATAAACCTTCTATAATATCCCACCAGACCCATAAAATATCTAACTTCTGGCACATTCCTTGGCACTGATCATTCTCAAATGGCCTCAACCTTTTCAGGATCCACAACGATCCCTTCTTCTGAAATAATATGACCCAAGTAATGGATCTGTCTTTGATAAAATGAGCATTTTCTCAACTTGGCATATAGTTGGTGTTCTCTCAACACTTGCAGCACCATCCTCAGGTGTTGTTCATGCTCTTCCTCTGACTTGGAATACACCAAGATGTCATCCAGGAAGACTATGACAAACTTGTCTAAATAGTTCCTGAATACACGATTCATCAAGCACATAAAACAACAGGTGTGTTTGACAGTCCAAACGGCACCATTGTGAAATCGTAATGACCGTATCTTGTTCTAAAGGTGGTCTTGCTGATATCCTCATCCTTTATTCTTACCTAGTGATATCCTGATCTGAGATCTATCTTCAAAAATATTTTCGCACCCTTCAGCTGATTGAAAAGATCATCGATCCTCAGCAAAGGATACTTGTTCTTGACAGTTACCTTATTCAACTGTCAAAAATCAATGCACAACCTCAATGTCCCATCCTTCTTCTTCATGAACAGGATTGGGGCACCCCAAGGTGACATGTTGGGGTGAATGTACCCCTACTTCATAAGATCTTCGAGCTGCAATTGTAAATCTTTTAGCTCCGGCGTACTCATTTTATAAGGAGCTTTCGACACTGGAGCTGCTCCAGGCATAAAATTTATAGAAAAATCAATATCTCTCTTCAGAGGTAGTCCAAGTACCTCCTGAAATACATCCTTGAAATCTATGAGTACCTCATGGTCTCCAATTCTTGAGACTTCATCTTTGTATGCTTCCTCCACATGGGCTACAAATAATTGACAACCTTTCCTGTAACACTTCTTCAGCTGCATGGATGAGATTTCTCTAACAGCCACAACTCTGGGAATTCCTTGGACTGTTTTCTGATTTCCCTCCTCATCCAAGCATGTAAACCTCTTGTTATGACATTCCAGGAGGGCATGGTGCTGGTCCAACCAGTCCATCCCAATTAAGCAATCATAAGAGCCTAAAGGCTGAACATTCAATTCAGCCTTCATGCTCAATCCATTCATGTCTATCGAACAGGATTTAACCAATTCAGTGACCTTCCTCTTGGTTCCTGTAGCCAACTGCATTAACCGAGACCTTTCATGTTTGCTTCTTGATAAATGAAAATTTTCCACCACCCTAGGATCTACATAAATATGGCTAGCCCCAGAATCAATTAAAATAATAAATGGTCGGTTGTTGATCATACCTTCCACTTCAATCATGTGCGATTGAAATTATGCTTGCTTGTTGTCTAGGGCTGCGTAGATCCTTGGCATCCTGCTGCCCATATCCTCCACTGTTTCATCTTTCTAAACATTTTGGACGGTTCTCACTTTATCTTTTCTGTGGGGGCAGTCCCTATACCTATGGTTTCCTTTACAGCCCCAACACTCCATAGGTGGCGGTCTGGGAATTTTCTCACCCACTTCAGCCTTCCTAGGCTCTCTGAAAGATGGTTGTCCCTGAGGATTGTTTCTAAAAAAGGGAGGTTTGTTTCCCTTCTGCCTCAGTTCCTTCTTAAACTTCCTATGGTCATCCCAAGTCGTCTGAAAAGGAGGCTTTTCTCTTTGCTGTTCATGTAAGCATTTATCCCTTCTTATTGTTTCTTCCATAGTCTTAGGATCATCATACTGAATCTTGTCACCAATGGCAGGTGGCAGTCCACTCAGATACCTCTTAACCTTGAAAACCTCATCTTTGATGAATGGAACATACTTCAGTAGTTCGAAGAAACTTCATTCATATTCAGCAATGGTCATGTTGCCTAGCTTGAGTTTGAAGAACTCCTTCATCTTTCTGTCATAATATCTTCTAGTTAGGTATTTCTTCTCGAAATATCCCTTGAATTCTTTCCAAGTGATATCTTTCTCCCTGATGTGTTGCACCTGCACAAACTGATCCCACCACATGGATGCTTTTCCCTTTAGTTTATACATCACAATTATTCCTTCTGCATGAGGGGAATAATTCTACAGTTGGAAATATTTCCTCATGCCTAGAAACCATGTTTTGGCATCTTCCTCCTTCTTATGTTCTCCATCAAACATTGGAGGTTTGATCTTGTTCATATCTCCTTTCAATTCATCCCTTCCATATGTTCGGTGTTTTCTAGTAGGGGACGGGCTTGAACTACTGCATGCCTCCCTACTGGAATGCTTTGGGAGCGACGATGATGTCTGCTACCACTCCTCAATCTTCTTCTTCTCTCAGGGGTCCTGCGACTCTCTGTCTTGCTTGAGCCACTCTTCTTCTCCAATTTCCTTTCTATTCTTTCCAGGTTCTTCAACACTTTTAAGTTGAATTCTCCCTGTTGATCCCTGACCCTCATGAACTTTCGACTATCAGCTCGGCGAGCCTGGGCATCTTTCTACAATCTTTCAATGAGTTTCATCATATGTCCTTCCTTATCCAATTCTCTTCTGTGCCCATTGGAGTTCGATCCTTTGACTCCTAGGTTGACATCCCTTCCTTCTCTTTCGCTCTCTGAAATAGAGGTAATCCACACCTCTTCCATTGCTATACTCAACATAGATTCACGGTTGTCCTGACACTCGTTGAACTCTGCACACACAAGGTGAAATCAACCGAAGTTTGTCAGGCCCTTAAACCTTCAAGAAAACTTACAACATTCACAAACCAACGTGAACAAGAAAAATGTTTCAATTCCATTAAGTTTTCTGAGCTCTGTTTGGCTCTATAATTTTCGGGACTTCGGAACTTCAGGTTTTCGGGTGATAGCTTCCTCTTTCTCCCTACCCTCGTAACCAAAGGCACATTTCACAACTTCGCAATCTCGCAAGTTCGCGAGTCGAAGACGCTTGACTCTTCTTCCTCCAAATGTCGATACCCAAGATTCGATACGGTATGGCTCCCTCCTTGCTAGCACCTGCTACATATAACCGTAGGCTAGGGCTAAGTGCTATCACCTCTCGCAACTCACTACTTCACGAGTTCGAGTGTTGATCCTTCGTGCTCCTCCTATGCGAATCCCGAGATCTCGATTTACTTTACCCTTCGGGCCCACATAGAACAATTGTCTCCACATCTACAGTGGCGAGTGGTACCCTCAGGAGGGTCCACGTTATCTATGGTGACATCATTGGGTCCCACCATGCTCACTTTTCTTTTGTCCCACTGGCACGTGGTACACCCCCATGTGTCCACGTCCATTCCAAGTGAAATCCAATGATTAGACCTTTCTCAAATCTACGGCATAGATCCTTTCGGCGTTTCGGGGTTTTGGGCATTGGGAGTTCATGCATCCACACCTCTCAAAATTTTGTTTGCCGAAATCTCGAAATTACTGTCTACCCCTCCACTTGATCCAACGGTCAAGTTCCTATCTTACAATCTACGATGTAGATCATTTTGGAATTTTGTTTTTCGCTATTTCCCGACTTTTGAAAACAAGGTTCCTCCCTTTTGGTTTCCCGGGTGCCAAAATGTCGTCTGGTAGCCACGTGTTCCCCCCGATGGACGGTCCTGATGAATTCGGGGTCTCGCGTATTGTGATTTCTATGTTCCTGTGCAACTCCAAAGGGTTTTCAAACCTTGTGCATGTTTTCCAGATCTGACGGTCATGAGGGTTCTCCTTTTCCCTCAAACAGATCCTATGACTCCAACACTTATGGTGTGGATTCCTCTCTCCATGTGGCCAGATACCACATTGGCTGCGGTTTCATAACACCGCTACACCTCCTAAGCTTAGTAACACGGTCAAGTAACTCCTTGACACTCAGGAGCATTCAAAGGTCCAAAATTGGTCCTCCAGACACAATTTCTCCTCAAACCCTTGGTCCAAAGACCACTCAACTGGCCCATCTAGGCTCAACGTCGAAACCTTGGCTCCGATACCATACTGTAACACTCTTTCATACTTGTAAGTTGTAACGCTCTAATACCATTCTGTAATGCCCCCTTTCCATCAACCAGGCAGGCGCTACTTCGCAGAATAAAAATCTCATACTTAATTATATATATATGACATGCATTTAAGCAAATGAAACACATCTAAACTCAGAGTAAACATAATAATTACTACTATTATAAATAATCAATGGAATTAACATTAATTTGTATGCATAGCAGAATACATGATAAATATAAATACACTGACATGCAGAAAAGTAATTAAAACATCATCTGGTACTTATCTTTGAAACAGTGGTAATTCCACCGACCAGGTGCAGGCCTTCCACGAACCTCCTAGCCTTAGACCACACTCCTCATTAAGCTCAACAGTAGGTCACCCCCGAGATGGGACTAAGCTCCACCCCAAGGTAAGGAATCCTAGGCTAGGATGAGGTTACAGGGAAAACACACAGTCACAAGGAAGGAATTCTCTCCCAGGAACCACTCATACTCACTGCCCATAGAATCTCCTTCCCCACATGCCTGTTCCACCCCAGGAGTATACACCTTCTCTGTCACCTAGACAGTCCTTCAGCTGCTAACCTCCCTTGCCTTGGGTTTCAGCAACAGACCGGACCGGAAGTCTCTGAGCTCTGTGGAAGCTATAGGGTTCGTTCCAAGAGTTCTCTCCTTCCTCTTTGCACTCTCTCACCTGGAGAGAGTGTTGTACAAGCTGGCCAACAAGACACATGTAGTCCAGCACTGTGTGGACACAAAAACCAATGGGGAAAACAGACACGGCCTTTCCAACAAGCTCAACAATGACAAGATGGTCTCACAGTTATGTCTTTGGGACAAAGATTCCACACACAGGCTCAATTTGTTCAGATAGAGGATGTCTCGATTTTCCAGAAAACATCATAGGCTATCTCTGAAATCAACACAGGATATTCCCCACGATTTCATAATTGCATGAGGTCTCTTGCAGAGGTCGAATTGTTTCATGCTCAGACAGTCCAGTAGAATGGAGGAGAATCCCCCACCATGGCTCATCTCAGCCATTTTATTTGCATGGGCTTGGGTTGACACTTGTCACCCGTGAAACTACATGCCTTCCATCAACATGCATTCCTCCCACCATTTGGAAGTCACATGTCATTCCAAAAGAACTTAGGATAAAAACATATAATTCACATGGTCTTTTGGAATAATATTAAAATATTATTCCCAAGGACTTAAGGCCCTAGGCTTAGCCCCTACGCTCAACACTTAGCCCCTCTTCCCACCTTCTAGCCCCTAATCCCTTTCCCACTCTGTGGAAGCTTAGTCCCCCACCACTCATTCATCGTGTTCGGTCTGCACGCGGTGGTGTTTATATTTTATTACTGTTTCGCATAAATATAGGTACAAAATCAGGCTCTTGGCCTTCAACACTTAGGCTCTCTAGCCTAACAATCACATAAGCCCACTGGCTTATATAAACTTGGCTCACCAGCCTATAAAACATATTTACAAATTCATTTCATAAACAATATTTACAATAGGGCTCGGCCTTGGGGACATTATAGAAGGAAAAATAAATAAAAAGTAACAAAGGTTGAAGTTGCAAGAGTAGACAAACAAGAACAAGAAAGAAGAAAGAAAAGTCCTCATTCTAGAAATCCTAAAAGGTTACATTTGAAGATGAGGAAATTCCAAATGAATATTTTGTTGAGATTAGTCCCAATTAGGTTATCACTCCTTGCAAGAAGAATAAACAGGAGAAATGAAAAAGAGTGATGCCCATGGATGATTTCATTCCTATTGATTATGAAGAAATAGTTGATTTAGATGAAACCCATTTAAATCATAAGAGGATAAAATGAAATGTTGTTGATGATGAAGAAGTCATTGTTAGCTCTGAATATCATAATGGAATTCCTTAAGGTAGTAGATAAATGATAACACCAGGTGTTGATCTAGAGTATGGTGTTATGAAAACAAAACAAAATTCCATTCGAAATTGATTGAGGATGACCAACTTAGTTGATGATGGTCATATATTTTAGTTGAATGTGAAGCAGATTTATAAACCCAGGGAAAGAAAAATATCAAATTAGTAAACCACATCACTTACATATTCACAATTTGAAAGCATTGATTAGGTACAATCCATATGCACATGTAGTTGACTACCTAGTTCTTGTTGACCCAATGGAAGTTCCTAGTAGGGATGAATTTTATAGATCGAAATGTTTTGACTCTGAATTCTATGTGATTGGAGGAAATCATTCTATAGATGCAAGAAGAGAAATGATGCAAGAGTATCCCAATAACCCTCTTTTTGAGACCACCCATATGGGGTGTTATAGAATCGCGGTAGGAGACAAGCACGACCACACAATCCCCCTACACTTGGCATCATCGTACATTCTAATGGCATCCATGATGCCACCTCCACGAGCTCACGTTAGCAAGGTTAACTCCTCCCTATCGCCAAACATAAGTCCATGCATGGGGACTATTATTATGAGACTTGCGTTCATTTATCCAACCAATTTTATGATTTCCAAGCACTCACAGACAGTAATGGCATCATCCGATGCCATTACTCCCCACTCTCAACTCTTTAGGAAGGTTAATTTGAGCGCTCACTCTCATTTAAATAGTCATATGCCTTGTTCACCTCCATGTCTCACCTCATATTTGCATCTCACATGTCTCAAATTAACCTTATGATTTCCAAGCACTCACAGACAATAATGGCATCATCCGATGCCATTACTCCCCACTCTCAACTCTTTAGGAAGGTTAATTTGAGCGCTCACTCTCATTTCAATAGTCATATGCCTTGGTCACCTCCATGTCTCATCTCATATTTGCATCAGACATGATGCCACCTCCACGAGCTCACGTTAGCAAGGTTAACTCCTCCCTATCGCCAAACATAAGTCCATGCATGGGGACTATTATTATGAGACTTGCGTTCATTCATCCAACCAATTTTATGATTTCTAAGCACTCACAGACAGTAATGGCATCATCCGATGCCATTACTCCCCACTCTCAACTCTTTAGGAAGGTTAATTTGAGCGCTCACTCTCAGTTCAATAGTCATATTCCTTGGTCACCTCCATGTCTCACCTCATATTTGCATCTCACATGTCTCACTATCACATTGTGTCACCATTCCTTGGCTCTTGGTTATTCTCGTATCTCCGCAGTCCTCGCCTCTACCATGCCTTGTGGGGGACAAAGTCAAAGGGGACGCATTAGAAGAGGTGGGGATATTAATCATATCACCATGGCCATTGTCGCCCCCACTGTTGAGGCTTACAAAGCTGACACTCCCCCACACATTAGAGAAAAGCTCGACCTCGCCGAGGTCAATGCCCATGTCCTTCATAGGTTTATTGACCATGATGTAGACGATGTCGATATTGGGCAGTGTATTCTAGATCTAGGTTCTTACCGAGAGTGCGCCACCCTCTATACCAGAACGATGGACTTATACTGGTTGCTTAAAATAATGATGGGGAAGGTTCTTGTAAAACGTAATGAGTCTCATGAGGAAATTCTTTTATGACTAGATGAAATGCAAATGGAGATTCTACAAATCAACAGGAAAGTAGATCATCTCTTGTGTGTGAACGTGGATGGTGCTGGGTTGAGTCGCAACATGGAAACTGGTTCGCATGATGCCATGCCTCCTCCTAAAGAGCCTCCAGGTCCAATTCAATAAAATTTATGTTCTGGATTTTGGTTTTTTGTCTCTATAGCTTAGATAGGTGCAGGGAGACAAACCCACCAATTTATAGGCATAGACAGAGTCCTAGAACTTGTATGCATATGTTGGTAAACAATGTTTTTGACAAAGTGTCGCTGGTTTTATTTTTAGAACTTAAAATCTACCAGGGCCATCTAAACTTCCTATTTTGTGCCTAGTTGGGTTTCCCAAGTGGTCGACCAAGCATCGATTTGTATAACTTCTTGTTTCTTAGATAATAGAAATGTATCAAATGTATAACTTCTTGTATAACCCTCTTTTTGAGACAATCAAATGTATAATATATGTTGGTTTAACAGATCCAGAAGCAAATTTATTGGCATGGGATCATAACATAGATAATGAATACAAGATCTCCATGACTTACATTCAAAGGGTGATATTTATACATAATGAGTTTTCTAAAATATTTGATGGAATGGGGGGAGATAAAATGTTGATGCAAAGTTTTGGAAGCAATGTTGTATGGAAATAAGCTTCCCAATTGATGAGGAAAATGCAAAAGAAAAAAATTGCAAAGAAAGTGATGCATTAAGAGTTGTGGATTGCTATTTTTTATTTGGATTTAGAACTAGACATGTATGGGATTTGGTAGATGAGATATTCAACCTATAGGAAAATATTGGTATAAAAAATCAGAGGGTTAGAAGGATAAACGCTTAATATGTAACACAACTAAGACAAGTCCAAAAATCAAGAATCTGCCAAAAGATATGACTATAACACCTTGGAGAATGATACAAGGAGTGAAGGATGAGACACTTATCATAGCAATATTATCACGTGTAATGTCGAGTGGATTATCAATGGAAGAAATGTGTGATGAATTTAAAAAGTAATTTTGTTGAGTTATTTTTATTTATTTTAGGATTACAAAATTAATTTTTTCCATTTAACATATCAATGTTCTAAGTATTCCATTATATATCATTATAACATTATTTTATTTATTTATTTTTTTAGTCACAAGGTGTATATGAGAATACAAGAGGAAAGGGTTAAGATGTTGAATGAAGAGAGTTGGGATGATTTTAGACTCAACTATCCATATTCAATCTCTATAATAACATTGAAACAATTTTTTGTTGCATTCAAAAAGGTATGTTTATTTATTACATTCATATTATTCATTTGTAGGTTAATTTGTTTATATTTTATTAGTTATAGATATATAATTATATGTTTGTTTGTTTCATTAAATATGCCAAAGAAGAATGCAGATGGAGTACCTGAAACCTTCAAAAAATTTATTCAAAAAGACAAGTTTGAAAGAGAAACAAGGAGACGTGATTGAAATGTTGAACTTGATGACACCCTTGATCACTACATTTGGAATAGGATCAACATTGTTCAATATAAGGAGATATTAGGTGATTGTAAAAAAATTGCAAATATTGTTCCTAGAAAGGAATACTCCCTAGTTATTCAAATATCCCTTGTGGTTGTAATATCCAAAACATTGGATATGATAGTGAACCTTATACTTACCAAGATTTCAATAAAGTCGTTATGGGATTTATGGAATTCACAACATCACCATTTTGGATATTTTTGGTTTTTCATTCAGACACACAACAAGGACCAGTACAATCAAGCTTCAAGGGAAAAGAAAAAACAAGGATGTGTTAAAATTTTGGTATGCTCATTTAACCATAGACAATGTCACATCATCGTCACCCAACCATAGGAATTCACTATGACACCCACGAGAACACTAACCTTTTCTTAGATGAAATGATTCTGACAAGTCCACACTAGAACCAATAGATAAACCCTAACCATAAACACCAATGTTTCAATAGAAACACAATACCAAGAGAACATGCCTCTACTAATCTAAGCGGAACTTTAACAAGAGAAGCACCCAAAAGATACCAAAAATACTTTCACCCTAGTTGCCATTGATGCTCCTCTAACTTGCACCCTCGATACCACTACAACTACTCCTTAGACTTACGCCCTTCTTGTTGAGTGAGTGAGAGTGTACAAATGATCTAGGCACCTCCTTATTTATATTAGCCTTTCCAAGTGACTTTACCCAGTGGGGTCGACTTCTCTTTATGGATCCTTCTATTACTTTATTGATATTCTCTTGAGGTTGAATTCTCTTCTAGGGTTTCCACACATATATTTAATGGTTCTCTTACTTCCAGAATATTCTATTCTAAGTACAAAGGTTACACTTGGAGGTTAATACCTCCTGCAACTACCAAAACATCAACACCCCCTCTTATCTAGGGAGGTATTAACTAAGATGTTCTTCAAGTAATGGTCTCAAACACATCCATCCATCTCACATGGCATGGAAAAGAATCACATGGTCTTGCATACCAGTCTACATGTAGCATCACCATATCCACACAAGCTATCTCATGATCAAATATATTATTTCACAGGTAGCATGGAAAAATAGGCCATCTCATGATCAAACAGATCATGTAACAAGTAGCATAGCCACACGTGATATCTCAAACAGATCATGTCACAAGTATCACCATCATAGCCACACAGGATATGTCATAGTCATGCACACATATTATATGATGATCATGTTGCAGTCATGCATCTGGGTCTCATCATCCTTCCAGGATTTATTTCATCATGGGGATTTAGCTAGTTCATACAGAACTAGGAAAATCGCCAGATCACACAAAATTTGGCATCTAGTTCATAAAGAACTAGTAATTCACCAACTCTCACAAAATCTTACATCTAGTTCATAAAGAACTAGTAACTCGCCAACTCACACAAAATATGGCATATAGTTCATATAGAACTAATAACTCATCATCTCACAAAAAATATCACATCTAGTTCATAAAGAACTAGTAACTCATCATCTCACACAGATTCTGACATCTAGTTCATAAATAACTAGTAACCCGCCATCTCACACAAAATATGGCATCTAGTTCATAAAGAACTAGTAACTCATCAGCTCACACAAAATCTAACCTCCAGTTCAAAAAGAACTAGTAACCTCTGGTTGGCACACCAAGAAACCATTCCACAATGACCAGACATCTAATCACAAGGATTAGGATATGTAGTGTGCACACACTACCCATCTATCCCAAGGCCAAGGAACACCTCCAACCACACAGGTTGGCCCACCAACTTGAAAAGTTGGGTAACTTGCTATCCTCTAAGGCTCAGCATATGCTAACCTTGTGTGAGGTCATGTTGATTGGTGCCATAGTCAGTAATGTGCATACCAGGCCATTTCATTGGAGTAGAAATTTCTCAGCGTACCAGACTATTTCACTGGAGTATCTATGCGTACCAGATTATTTCACTGGAGTAGAAATATCTCAGTATACCAGGCTATTTCACTGAAGTAGAAATATACCATGTTGTTATCTGGAGTCACATCTATAACAAATCATACCCTATCACAAGGGAAGTCCTTCTGGACCACACCAAGCTTGTCCCTAAAGTGTACAAACTTCACTCTCGACAGAGGCTTGGTCAACACGTCTACTATTTTCTCATTTGTAGCAACATACTAGAGCTTCACTACTCCCTTTTGCACCATATCTATGATATAATTGTACCTGATCTCGATATGCTTGGACTTGTCATGAAACATTGGGTTCTTTGTCAACTTCACACAACTCTAGTTGTCATGCCAGACACAAGTCACCTCTAACTCGAGATCAAACGCAAGTAGCTTTCAAAGCCACACTACTTCGTTGATAGCTCAACATGTTGCTATGTACTATGTCGCATCCTTACTGAGCATCACACTAGTCTACTTTCTGCTAAACCATCAGATCATATCTAATCCCATATTGAAGCAACATCTAGATGTACTCTTCTGGTTTGCAACACTACTGACCCAATTTGAATCAATAAAGCCTTGAAGGCTTATCTCATGATATGAAGCATATTTGAGTCCATAGTCAATTGTACCTTTTAGGTACCTCATCACATGTTTTGTTTTAATCAAGTGAACACGTCTCGACTCAACCATTGATCCAGATTATTTTTGGCACGAAATGAGAGCGGAGATATAATAAAGAAATGCACAGAGATATCGCGTATATCCAGTAATATAACAGAAATATATCAGAGATACAACCATAAACACATAGATACAGTAATACACGATTTCTATTAATGAAAGAAATGTACAGATACTGTAAAAATACAAAGTGAAAGACTCGCTAGAATGGTGGCAGCTTATCTCTGAGAAGAGATGTGACGGATACTCGCATTCGCAAGAAGATGATTACAATGAGGCTCTAGAGGAATTTTTACAATAAACAGGAATGCCAAAAGTCCTAGACATCCAAAAACCTAACCCTAGGAGATGAAGCACCAAAAGTCATGTGGGCCTCGTTTGGGTAAGTGAGTACATCAACTTCCTGGGGTCGTAACTTTTGCATACGATCTCCATTTTAGGCGTGTGATAACTCGTTGGAAAGGTATTTTCGAGGAGATTCATTTTGGGGGCTCAATTATTCCTTCAGATATCATTAATAACCTCGATCTTGAAAAACCTTCATTTGGACCCTTAAAATGGCCCTGGAAGTTAAAACCTGCTAAAAATAGTAAATTGCCAAAATTGCTAGAAATATGTTTTGAGCCATTTGGAAAAGGTGGGTGGCCACTGATATCCACCTAGATCAACCATATACCGACTCAATGTGACCACTTCAAAACATATATTGTGTCTTGTGTTCGTTAAGTATATCAACAAACCATTCATATTTCTATACATGGTGGAATCCACTGTCTTTGAAGATGTATCACTTAATAACTTCATATTTGTCACCATTGGTGTAGGTATGGCTTTACAATCCATCATTTTGAATCTCTTTAGAATATCTACAACATATTTTCCTTGGTTAAGGAAAATATCACTCGTTCTCTACCATACCTCTAGACCCAAGAAATAATGCATCACCTAGGTCTTTCATCTCGAACTCTACAGAAAGATTCCTATTACACTCAGTGATGAGATTCTCATTCCCTATTAGAAAAAAGTCATCCACATATAATAGTAATAGCACTAGTCCACCATCCACAACCTTGTATTAAGGGTTGGAATCTACTTTACTCTTGGTAAATCCCAAGATCATCAGGAAATTGTTTGATCTAGCATATCATGCTCTAGGTGCATGCTTAGGCCCATACAAATCTTTCTTCAATATGTAGACATGAGACTCCTTCTCATGTATCTTGTGTTTTCTCTATGTATACTTCTTATAAAGTGTCTCATCATAATATTATCCCTCTTGCTGGGAGAATCCTCTGGCCACAAATCAGGATTTGTACATCTCTATGCTACCATCAGCAACTTGTTTGATCTTGTAGATAAATTTGGAAGTCACCATTGACTTCCCTTCTGGTCTCAACACAAAAATATATATCTCATTCCTTCTGACTGGCTTCCTCCTATGTCACTAAAGCAAGAGAATCTTCCTAGGAGGTATCATATCTCCTTGAAGCCTTTCAAGCTTTGATCTAGCCTCCTCAACTCATGATACATTTCTGTTAGTCCTGGAATATCTATCTCTATCCCATCTAAATCTGACGAGGAATACTTTCTGAATGAAAGTCTCTAGGCCACTAAATCTCTCAAAGATCGAGCTCACTCTGATTCTCTATGCTCCCTCTAAATCTTGACTCCCTCCAAGTCTATATAATGTTTGGAGCCATATACTCCCTCTGTATGTGATTATTTCCTCTGAAGTATCCTATGAATGGTCCTCGAGAGGCTTCTCCTCCCTACTATATTGTGAGGGATGACTCCCTTTGAACTCTAGCTCCTTTTGAGCTGGTACTTGGTGGGGCCACCTGCCTCACCATTAGTGGAGCCATCTAATCTTCATGATATGGATCATCAATGCTATATATATTTGCATCCTGCAAAGTGTCACAGGACCATGTTGGGATCTTCTTGGTTACTGCAACGATTCTAGGTAGGCCCTTCTAGCTCTACTAACTCTTCTTGATGATAAGAAGAGTGATCAATTGAACTAGAGGGATTTGTTCAATTATCTTTAGAGCCTTCTTCTCCTTACAATCAATTTACATGGATATATATGGTCATGTATACAACTTCTTATCTTGATAGTCTGCTCCATGTCTCAAACTAGAGACTATCTAAAATGTTTCCTCCTGAAATTTTCACTATAGCTCCCCTCATAGTTATTATCTATGACCTTCCCAGAACAAGAACAAGGGGAAAACAATAGACAAGAATAATTATCTTATAATAATAAAAACAAGAACAAGAACAATCACCATAGTAGCTCCTTCTCAGAGCTATCACTTGTGAATTTCCTGGAACAAGAGACAAAATAAAAAATACAATAATAATAAATAGGAACAACACTCTTCTAGTGTAGTGACCAATCATTCCTCCATGGTAATATGCCTAGAACAAGAACAACAATATTTCCATGGTAACCTCCATGGAATTTACAAGATAACATGCTCGAGACAAGAGCAGCAAGATCAAAAGTATTTCCAAAATATCATTTTCATAAGAGCATATCTATGTTAACAAGAATAAAAGACAATTCATGGTAATAAACATATCATTACCAAAGTGACCTACCTAGAAGAAAAACAAGTAGTATCCCCTAGAGGAGATGTTAGTTCATCTTGCAAACAAGTACAATAAGAATTTATATCAATAGTACTCACATGCTACCATGTATTCATTGTATCTAGCAGTAATAGAACCTTTCAAAGATTGTTGTCACAACTATAGCGTTTACTTGTAATTCAACAATTATCAAACTTGATATGTGCAAATTGGAAGCTTATCAATTTAATCAATCAAACCTGGAACCTGGAGTCTTATCTTCAAGAATGAGTGTTGTTTCTTTTATTCTAAGTCTCCTTCACTCAATATGAAAAGTATTATCTTCAACATGTCCCTTATACTAAGACAATATGTTTTCTTGACATAAATCTAAGTTAGGGAATGTAATGCAAGTAAACTAAAAAATCTCAACCTCAATCAACTTAATACTTTGACTAGAGTCATCTTATAAATTTAACTTTGACCAAAGGTTAGTATGATAATCATAACTTCAATAGATAAAACTACAAATAGATGTTCATAGTATCACAATAATTCCATAACAACTAGAGGAATACCAAAACAATCAAACCTGGAGTGCGTTGTTCCTATGAATGTGCTAGATCTGAGATCCCTTTGGATCTACAATTGTTTCTTGGACAAAAGATCTCGTCTCCTGCAAATACACTTAAGATAATGATACAATTTAAACACATACAAGTACATGCCTCTGGCAGGAGCGACAAGCAATGGCAAGCAATGATGAATCCTAAAACTTCAATGTGCTCCAACTTGCAACAAGTGTGAGATACCAAGAGAAGCGTACATTTAGCAAGAGAATCGCACAAGAGATACCAAAAAGACTTGCGCCCTAGTTGCCACTGTTTCTCCTCAAATTTTCACCCTAGTTACCACTGAAACTGCTCCTTAGACTTGTGCCCTTCTTGTTGAGTGAGTGAGAGTGTACAAATGATCTAGGTGCATCCTTATTTATATTAGCATGTCCAAGTGTCTTTACCGAGTGGGGTCTACTTCTCTTTCTTGATCCTTCTATAACTTTATTGATATTCTATTGAGGATAACTTCTCTTATAGGCTTTCCACACATCTGTTTAATGGTTCTCTTACTTTCAGAATATTACATTATGAGTACAAAGGTTACACTTGGAGGTTAATACCTCCAACAACTACCAAAACATCAAAAAGATGCAGTTTTTTTGGTAAGATATTGAAAGTGTATGTTTAGCGATTAAGACAAGAAATCAATTTTATAAATTCACAAGTTAATTTAATTTGCACATATTTATGTTACATGCACAAGTCTAATATTTAGATCTCCAATAAAGAACTATTTACACGTGATATTGAGAGCATTCATCTTGCAAGCTAGACAAAAGATGATTCTTATAATTATATTTTTGTCAATGTAAAGGATGGAGGGAAGCCTAGTGGTTTATTGGTTTACAATGTTGTGGTTAGAAATCCAACATACGACGAAAAGGATTTGAAAGGAGATATTGTTAACATTTATCAAAAGCCACAAGCACTAATTAATTATCTTATAGGTACATTTTCAAATGAAGGAGATTTGATTTTGGATTTGTTGTCGGGTTCAAGTAATATTTATGAAATCATACTTCAATCTTTATTATTTTTTATTTATGTTTGTTTACATTATTTAACTTAATTATTTATTTTGTATTTTTTGATTAGGTACAACACTAGCATGTTGGTTATAGAAAGGAAGAAATTGCATAGTCATTGAAAGTGACCCACTTCAGTGTGGTTTTATTTAGAAAAGAATTAATGGTATTCCATTTCTTATAGATGAAATGCAATAAGTTGTCTTGAGGAAAGAATATTTTAATGATTCAAATGTGTAAAATTTAAAAGGAACCTCAAGTACCATTAAGAGGATTGATTGGAAATGATCACTTTGGAGAACTTGCAGATATCAAAGACCCAATGGAAGAGAAAAATGACACACAATGGAAGAACAAAATGATGTCCAAGAAGATGATGATGTGTCTCTTGAGAATGATGAATTTGGGATATATGATATTGTTGATTATTTTTAATATTCCCTTGGAAACGATGCTCAGTTTTGCAAATTTTTTATGAGTTATAACTGTAAAGTTTTGACTTCCATATTTTAAAATAAGAATGAATATGTATCTATTGTTGTTTTATGATGAATCTTTTTTGTTATTTTCCTTTTACTTTTATTTGTATGTGAATCAATATACTAGGGAAAAGGACATTAAAAGTTGTCATTTTTTATTTCAAATGTGTAAAAATATGGAGAAAAAAAAATGTTGATTTTTTTTTTCACTTTTTTTGTTCAATTATGTCCATAAAAATGCTTTATTTGACATGTTATTTTAAACGCATAGCTTCCAGAGTGTATAGGTTTTTTTATTGTATATGACTTTAAAATGTGTATTGTTTTTCTAAATATTTAAAAATAGTTTTATTTAACTACAATCATTTCCTATGTATTGAAGTAAAGGTAAAAAAATGTGTTAAAAATAATATTTTCCACTATATTTAAAAAGTATGGCACCATAAATTAATTGAGACAAAATTATATGAAAAATCTTAATTTCAAAAAATTAAATGGTATACCACATTTTTAATATTGAAAAAAACATCAAAACATGATTAAAAACACCGTTGAAAAAAACGATTTAGAAAAATTTGAAAATAGTTGAAAAAATAATGTAGATACATTATGGATAAGAAGATTTAAAATATCAAAACACAACCTAAAAGGTGGGGGGGAGGGCTGCTACCGGTAGCACAACTTTTTAAAACGAGGTAAAAAATGTGACCCCTAAAAAATGAGAACTTTGTAGAGTTCTCGTTAAGTTGGTAACTTTGCTGCAATTTATAAATATTTTTGCAAAACACTTTGGTGATTTTTTTGTTGAAATTATTTTCTTTACTCCCACAAACTGTGCATATGTAGTTAACCTACCAACCACTACAAAAAATTTATCCTTCCCATTTGACATGTCTAACCCTTCAATGAGTTCCATCAAGATTTCTTCCCACTTTTGGTTAGGAATGTGTATGGGGTCGAGTTGTTGATTTTTCACTAAGGTAGGCTCAAGAATGAAGTTCATTCCAATTTTATCATTTTACTTTAACCATAGACAATTGCAGTTACACCATAAACAATTTTTTGTAGTAACCAAGATCACAAGAAGAAACACCATGCACAAGTACACATGAAGTATCCTGGGAAACCCTTCTCAACACGGAAAGAAAACCCAGCCAATCCTTTGCTATATTCTTCAACAAAAGACCTCCCACACCATAAACCTAGCACACAAAAGGGTGCTCACAAAACTTAGAAGGATAGCGCCCAATAGAGGTGTGCACTCCAGCCCTAGAACTTGTACTTGTTGAAATTCCCAAACTCACACTTGTGTTATGTTTCCTCAATGGGGAAATTACCTTTATTTATATTAGACTAGACATATCAAAGGTAGTGTCTATTAGCACGACAGGGCCAACCTCAATAACTCAAAATATAATTAACAATTTCCATATTAATTATCTTTTACTTTATGGTGGGGCCGACATGTACCCTTTACATCACAATTAGGGTTACAGGTAAGTCTGACTCTTAGACAATATAGAAAGGGATCTCATACATCCACTAGTGCTCAGCCACTAGGGGCACATCCACCTATGCTCATCCACAGGGACGTTCAAGTCAAAAGATCTCTATCTCACCGTGTCTCACATGAGAATCATATGGAGTACCACATCATTTCATCTTCGTCTCAGAGAGAATGACACACCCAATTCATGGGATTCCTCACCCCACACAGGGGCACACAACGTTCCATCTTCATCTCATAGAGGAACTACACACCCATCTCATGGGAACACCCAACTAATGGGATTCCTCACCCCACACAGGGGCACACATCGTTCCATATCTGTCTCAAAGAGGAAAAACACACCCATCTCATGGGCATACCCAACTCATGGGCTCTCTCACAATCCAAGTCACTCATTCTGTGTCCTGGAATATGTCTCACGCAACTATAATAATCAACATTCCCTCTCAACTAGGGAGGAATTCTCCATCAAGCCAAGTCTTGCGTGGAAGTACTTGAACTTCATCTTGGATGTAGTCATCAACACTCCCTCTCATCTAGGGAGGTATTCTCCATCAGGCCAAGTCTCTCACAGAAGTACTCGAACTTCATCTTGGCAAGCGGTTTGGTGAAGATATCTGCAATCTGCTCATGGGTAGGAAGGTATTTCATGTGTACTACTTTCCTCTGCACCATGTCTCTGATATAATGATATTTTACCTCAATGTGTTTTGATTTATCATGAAACACAAGGTTCTCAGAGAGCTTCACACAACTCTGGTTATCACAATGAATAATGTTAGGATCCATCTCATGATCAACTAAATTTGTTAGAAGCTTGTGAATCCACACTACTTCACAGAATGCCACACTCAATGCTATATACTATGTTTCTGTGCTACTCAAGGCCACAGATATATGTTTCATGTTGCACTAGGAAACCATGGTAAACCCCAATGTAAAACAACAACTGGATGTACTCTTCTGGTCCACTACACTCCCTTCCCAATTTGCATCGACGTGTCTATGAAAACTCAAGTCTACACTGGAGGCATATCTCATGTCATATCTAATTGTGCCTTGTATGTATCTTAATACATGCTTCACTACTATTCAGTGAGTCTGTCTCGACTAACTCATGAACTGACTAAGCACATTCACTGCATATCATATATCAGGCTTGGTGTTAACTAGAGACATCAATGATCCAATCAGCTATTGGTACGCATGTGGATCAATCTCATCTGAATCGGAAGAAGCCTCAATCATCTTTCAAGTTCATCATCATTGGTGTAGGCATGGATTTTCATTCCATCATCTTGAATATTTCCACTGTATATTTTCTTTGAATTAGGAAAATATCATCAGTTCTCTACCATACTTCTAGTCCCAAGAAGTAGTGCAACATACCCAGATCCTTCATCTCAAAAACAGAAGTCAATGCTCATTTTCATTCAACAATAAGTATTTCTGAACTGGTAAGGAATAAATCATCCACATACAGGACCAAGATCAGGCACTCGTTGACAACAATATGATAATATAGGTTTGGATCAGTAACACTCTTTTTGAAATCCAAACTCATCAAGAATCCATCCATCTTCTCGTACTCAGCACGAGGTGCGTACTTTATTCCATACAAGACTTTATTCAACCTGTACATATGATTTCTCACCGTATGTCATGAATCCCTCTAGATACTTGATGTAAACTTCTTCCTCAATCTCACCATTGAGAAAGGTTGTATTTACATCTATATGATGTAGTTTCAAACTCATGGATGATAGTACGGATAGAATTGTATCGAGATACTGGAGAAAATGTCTCATTATAGTCAACTTACTCTGCTTGTGAGAATCCTCTGGCTATAGATCTCGCTTTGTATTTCTTGATGCTTCCATCAACTTCATGCTTGATTTTATAAATCCACTTGGAAGTCACTACAAAATTTCCTTCTGTTCTCGGAACAATATCCCATACATCATTTTTCAAGATAGACTGGTATTCTTATGACATGGAAATGGCATGAAAAGAACTATACATATAGGATAGTTTCATTGAAAAATTCACTGACCTTCATCTCATTATTCCACAAATAATCATGGGTTCTCTAACCATACTTCTAGGATAACTCAATCCACAAAGTGTCTTCCCGTGAGGGCTTTCCCCATAAGGGGAACACTTTGCAGTTCATCCATTTGTATTTATTATCAACCATGAAATGACAATAGCGAGTCATCTTTACATCAAACAAACTTGGGTCCATTACCCAAACCTTTGTGCTATCGGGATTTCTTCAAGGGTTGACATCAATGACAACCAACCTTAATCAACAATCTCCCCCTTTGGCATTGATGGCAACACTTTGATGCAAAAATGAAATTATGTCATGCAATACTGAAGTCATATCACTCATGCTCCCCCTGGAAACATTCCTTTGTCCTCTGCATCTATGTGACCATTTCTCCCCTTGGAACCATGCCTCTATCCTCTGCATCTGATGAATCTCTCCCCCTTTGTCATCAATGGAAAAGGTATCTTTCCATCTGGGGCTACTCCCCCTGACTGAACTGTCCTCTTTATGGTGCTTCCTCATGTACATTTAAGACATATAAGATAAGAATTCAAAAGCATTCATTTTTGAGTAGAAATAACTCCAAGTCTCTGGTGAAGATACTCAAAGGCTTCCCGTGGAAGTGGTTTTGTAAAGATGTATGCCACTTGTTATTTTGTGCCCACATACTCAACTCTAATGTTCTTTTCTGCAAATTATCCCATAGAAAGTGATACTTGATTGGAATGTGCTTCTTCTTGGAGTGCATTACAGGGTTCTTTGAGATATTGATGGCACTTGTATTATCACAATAGATTGGAATGGGCTCATCATACTCAACCTCTATATCTGTCAGATTTTGTTTCATCGAAAGAACTTGTGTAAAACATGATGTTGTTGCAATATACTCTGCCTCGGCTATAGATAAGGATATGTATGATTGTTTCTTGCTTAGCCATGATACTAAACACTCACTGAAGTAGAATTCTGCTCCACTGATGCTTCATCGGTCATCAATACAACCTGCCCAATCTGCATCTGTGTAGGCAATAAGTGATAGATCCTTTCCTTTTGAATACCATAATCCAAACTCTTATTTTCCTTTGAGATATCTAAAAATCCTCTTTACTGCTAATACATGTGATTCCTTTGGTGCTACTTGAAATCATGCCACTTGTCTGACTGCTTGCATTACATCTGGTCTAGATGTTGTCACATAAATTAGGCTGCCAATCATTGACCTATATTGCCTCTGATATGTAGACTTTGAATCATCATATTTGATCAACTTGCAACTGGTTTGCATGGGAGTGATAATAGGTTTGCAATCTTCCATTCCAAACCTCTTTAGCATTTCTCTGATATACTTGGTTTGAGAAATAAAAATTCCTTGGTTTCTTTGATGTATATGAAGTCTTAGAAAGAAGGATAGTTCTCTAAGTAATGACATTTAAAATTCATTATGCATATCTTTTGCAAATTTTTGGCTTAACCTTTCATCATCACTACCAAAAATAATATCATCAACATAAACTTCAATTAATAAAATATTACCTTGACTTACCTTGATGTAGAGGTTGTTGTTTGCACTTCCTTTTCTGAACACTGCCTACTGTAGATACTTATCCAGTCTAGAGTACCATGTTCTAGGAGCTTGTTTTATACCATACAAGGCCTTATTTAGTTTACACACATAATCTGCGTTCTCTGACAACTGAAATCCTTCGGGTTGTTCAATGTAGACTTCTTCTTCAATTTCTCCATTCAAAAAAGTTGATTTTATGTCCATTTGATACATTTTAATATTTTTTGAGCATGCATAAGCTAAAATCAAATGGATTGCTTCCATTCTGGCAAATGGGGAAAATGTCTCTTCAAAGTCTATTACTTCAACCTGTGCATATCCTTTACATACCAATCTTGCTTCGTTCCTTGTAACCTTTCCATCTTCATTCAATTTATTCCTGAAGACCCACTTTATGTCGATCACATTCTTATTCTTTGGTATTGGAACCAGTTCTCAAGTGTCATTTTTCTCTATTTGATCCAATTCTTCATCCATGACCATTTTCCAAAATTCATCCTTGTTGGCTTCTTCAAAACAATTTGTTTCAATTGTAGATGAGAGTGCTAGGTGTGTTTGTATTGGTGAACGGATTCTTCTTCTAGTCTCAACTCTTGCATCTTTGTTTCCGATAATCTATTCTAAAGGATGATTCTTTTGTACTCGTCTACTAGGTGTATTTGGAGGCACTTGCTGAACTTCCTCTTCTGCTTCTGTCAGATTCTCTTCATCTTCCTTTTCTACTTCTTTTTCATCTTCTCTTTATTCTTCTAAGGGTTGTTTCATTGATTCATTTTATTCTTCCTTTGATTTTGGTCTACATGTTTCATCAATTGTCACGTTGATGCTTTCCACAACTTTGTTCAATCTTAGATTGTAACACTTGTATGCTTTCCTTGTGCTTGAGTAACCAACAATTACTCCTTTGTCCACGCGAGAGTCAAACTTTCCCATTCCGCCATATTCTCTTTTGATATAGCATTTTCTTCCAAAAACTCTGAAGTGATTTATATTTACTGGTCTTCCTTTCCATAGTTCGTAAGGAGTTTTCTCAGTGTTTCTTCTGAGAATTACTCTATTTTGAATGTGAACTATTGTATGCACTTCCTGTGTCCAAAAAATATCTGTCAATTTTGAATCCATTAGCATTGTTTGAACCATTTCCTGTACTATCATGTTCTTTATTTCAAAAACTCCATTATGTTGAGGTGTCCTAGAAATGGAGAATTGCCTTTTTATTCCATGATTGTTGCAATAGTCCATAAATTAATTTGAGGTGAATTCTCCTCCATTATCAGATCTCAAGCATTTTATTCTTGAATCCATTTCATTTTCAACCATTTCCTTGTAGATCTTGAAGTTTTCAAAAGCTTCTGACTTATTCTTGAGAAAGAAAACTACAGTCATTCTTGTATAATCATCAAATAATAGCATAAAGTATCTCTCACCTTTTAAGCCCTTTGTTGTAGTCGGTCCAACTAGATCAGTATGCACAATTTCCAGTGGTCTTGTCATTGAATATTCCTTTGATTTGAACATGGTCTTTATTT
>ML803160.1:137662-167287 GCA_009831015.1 Picea engelmannii
GATACCACTACAACTACTCCTTAGACTTACGCCCTTCTTGTTGAGTGAGTGAGAGTGTACAAATGATCTAGGCACCTCCTTATTTATATTAGCCTTTCCAAGTGACTTTACCCAGTGGGGTCGACTTCTCTTTATGGATCCTTCTATTACTTTATTGATATTCTCTTGAGGTTGAATTCTCTTCTAGGGTTTCCACACATATATTTAATGGTTCTCTTACTTCCAGAATATTCTATTCTAAGTACAAAGGTTACACTTGGAGGTTAATACCTCCTGCAACTACCAAAACATCAACACCCCCTCTTATCTAGGGAGGTATTAACTAAGATGTTCTTCAAGTAATGGTCTCAAACACATCCATCCATCTCACATGGCATGGAAAAGAATCACATGGTCTTGCATACCAGTCTACATGTAGCATCACCATATCCACACAAGCTATCTCATGATCAAATATATTATTTCACAGGTAGCATGGAAAAATAGGCCATCTCATGATCAAACAGATCATGTAACAAGTAGCATAGCCACACGTGATATCTCAAACAGATCATGTCACAAGTATCACCATCATAGCCACACAGGATATGTCATAGTCATGCACACATATTATATGATGATCATGTTGCAGTCATGCATCTGGGTCTCATCATCCTTCCAGGATTTATTTCATCATGGGGATTTAGCTAGTTCATACAGAACTAGGAAAATCGCCAGATCACACAAAATTTGGCATCTAGTTCATAAAGAACTAGTAATTCACCAACTCTCACAAAATCTTACATCTAGTTCATAAAGAACTAGTAACTCGCCAACTCACACAAAATATGGCATATAGTTCATATAGAACTAATAACTCATCATCTCACAAAAAATATCACATCTAGTTCATAAAGAACTAGTAACTCATCATCTCACACAGATTCTGACATCTAGTTCATAAATAACTAGTAACCCGCCATCTCACACAAAATATGGCATCTAGTTCATAAAGAACTAGTAACTCATCAGCTCACACAAAATCTAACCTCCAGTTCAAAAAGAACTAGTAACCTCTGGTTGGCACACCAAGAAACCATTCCACAATGACCAGACATCTAATCACAAGGATTAGGATATGTAGTGTGCACACACTACCCATCTATCCCAAGGCCAAGGAACACCTCCAACCACACAGGTTGGCCCACCAACTTGAAAAGTTGGGTAACTTGCTATCCTCTAAGGCTCAGCATATGCTAACCTTGTGTGAGGTCATGTTGATTGGTGCCATAGTCAGTAATGTGCATACCAGGCCATTTCATTGGAGTAGAAATTTCTCAGCGTACCAGACTATTTCACTGGAGTATCTATGCGTACCAGATTATTTCACTGGAGTAGAAATATCTCAGTATACCAGGCTATTTCACTGAAGTAGAAATATACCATGTTGTTATCTGGAGTCACATCTATAACAAATCATACCCTATCACAAGGGAAGTCCTTCTGGACCACACCAAGCTTGTCCCTAAAGTGTACAAACTTCACTCTCGACAGAGGCTTGGTCAACACGTCTACTATTTTCTCATTTGTAGCAACATACTAGAGCTTCACTACTCCCTTTTGCACCATATCTATGATATAATTGTACCTGATCTCGATATGCTTGGACTTGTCATGAAACATTGGGTTCTTTGTCAACTTCACACAACTCTAGTTGTCATGCCAGACACAAGTCACCTCTAACTCGAGATCAAACGCAAGTAGCTTTCAAAGCCACACTACTTCGTTGATAGCTCAACATGTTGCTATGTACTATGTCGCATCCTTACTGAGCATCACACTAGTCTACTTTCTGCTAAACCATCAGATCATATCTAATCCCATATTGAAGCAACATCTAGATGTACTCTTCTGGTTTGCAACACTACTGACCCAATTTGAATCAATAAAGCCTTGAAGGCTTATCTCATGATATGAAGCATATTTGAGTCCATAGTCAATTGTACCTTTTAGGTACCTCATCACATGTTTTGTTTTAATCAAGTGAACACGTCTCGACTCAACCATTGATCCAGATTATTTTTGGCACGAAATGAGAGCGGAGATATAATAAAGAAATGCACAGAGATATCGCGTATATCCAGTAATATAACAGAAATATATCAGAGATACAACCATAAACACATAGATACAGTAATACACGATTTCTATTAATGAAAGAAATGTACAGATACTGTAAAAATACAAAGTGAAAGACTCGCTAGAATGGTGGCAGCTTATCTCTGAGAAGAGATGTGACGGATACTCGCATTCGCAAGAAGATGATTACAATGAGGCTCTAGAGGAATTTTTACAATAAACAGGAATGCCAAAAGTCCTAGACATCCAAAAACCTAACCCTAGGAGATGAAGCACCAAAAGTCATGTGGGCCTCGTTTGGGTAAGTGAGTACATCAACTTCCTGGGGTCGTAACTTTTGCATACGATCTCCATTTTAGGCGTGTGATAACTCGTTGGAAAGGTATTTTCGAGGAGATTCATTTTGGGGGCTCAATTATTCCTTCAGATATCATTAATAACCTCGATCTTGAAAAACCTTCATTTGGACCCTTAAAATGGCCCTGGAAGTTAAAACCTGCTAAAAATAGTAAATTGCCAAAATTGCTAGAAATATGTTTTGAGCCATTTGGAAAAGGTGGGTGGCCACTGATATCCACCTAGATCAACCATATACCGACTCAATGTGACCACTTCAAAACATATATTGTGTCTTGTGTTCGTTAAGTATATCAACAAACCATTCATATTTCTATACATGGTGGAATCCACTGTCTTTGAAGATGTATCACTTAATAACTTCATATTTGTCACCATTGGTGTAGGTATGGCTTTACAATCCATCATTTTGAATCTCTTTAGAATATCTACAACATATTTTCCTTGGTTAAGGAAAATATCACTCGTTCTCTACCATACCTCTAGACCCAAGAAATAATGCATCACCTAGGTCTTTCATCTCGAACTCTACAGAAAGATTCCTATTACACTCAGTGATGAGATTCTCATTCCCTATTAGAAAAAAGTCATCCACATATAATAGTAATAGCACTAGTCCACCATCCACAACCTTGTATTAAGGGTTGGAATCTACTTTACTCTTGGTAAATCCCAAGATCATCAGGAAATTGTTTGATCTAGCATATCATGCTCTAGGTGCATGCTTAGGCCCATACAAATCTTTCTTCAATATGTAGACATGAGACTCCTTCTCATGTATCTTGTGTTTTCTCTATGTATACTTCTTATAAAGTGTCTCATCATAATATTATCCCTCTTGCTGGGAGAATCCTCTGGCCACAAATCAGGATTTGTACATCTCTATGCTACCATCAGCAACTTGTTTGATCTTGTAGATAAATTTGGAAGTCACCATTGACTTCCCTTCTGGTCTCAACACAAAAATATATATCTCATTCCTTCTGACTGGCTTCCTCCTATGTCACTAAAGCAAGAGAATCTTCCTAGGAGGTATCATATCTCCTTGAAGCCTTTCAAGCTTTGATCTAGCCTCCTCAACTCATGATACATTTCTGTTAGTCCTGGAATATCTATCTCTATCCCATCTAAATCTGACGAGGAATACTTTCTGAATGAAAGTCTCTAGGCCACTAAATCTCTCAAAGATCGAGCTCACTCTGATTCTCTATGCTCCCTCTAAATCTTGACTCCCTCCAAGTCTATATAATGTTTGGAGCCATATACTCCCTCTGTATGTGATTATTTCCTCTGAAGTATCCTATGAATGGTCCTCGAGAGGCTTCTCCTCCCTACTATATTGTGAGGGATGACTCCCTTTGAACTCTAGCTCCTTTTGAGCTGGTACTTGGTGGGGCCACCTGCCTCACCATTAGTGGAGCCATCTAATCTTCATGATATGGATCATCAATGCTATATATATTTGCATCCTGCAAAGTGTCACAGGACCATGTTGGGATCTTCTTGGTTACTGCAACGATTCTAGGTAGGCCCTTCTAGCTCTACTAACTCTTCTTGATGATAAGAAGAGTGATCAATTGAACTAGAGGGATTTGTTCAATTATCTTTAGAGCCTTCTTCTCCTTACAATCAATTTACATGGATATATATGGTCATGTATACAACTTCTTATCTTGATAGTCTGCTCCATGTCTCAAACTAGAGACTATCTAAAATGTTTCCTCCTGAAATTTTCACTATAGCTCCCCTCATAGTTATTATCTATGACCTTCCCAGAACAAGAACAAGGGGAAAACAATAGACAAGAATAATTATCTTATAATAATAAAAACAAGAACAAGAACAATCACCATAGTAGCTCCTTCTCAGAGCTATCACTTGTGAATTTCCTGGAACAAGAGACAAAATAAAAAATACAATAATAATAAATAGGAACAACACTCTTCTAGTGTAGTGACCAATCATTCCTCCATGGTAATATGCCTAGAACAAGAACAACAATATTTCCATGGTAACCTCCATGGAATTTACAAGATAACATGCTCGAGACAAGAGCAGCAAGATCAAAAGTATTTCCAAAATATCATTTTCATAAGAGCATATCTATGTTAACAAGAATAAAAGACAATTCATGGTAATAAACATATCATTACCAAAGTGACCTACCTAGAAGAAAAACAAGTAGTATCCCCTAGAGGAGATGTTAGTTCATCTTGCAAACAAGTACAATAAGAATTTATATCAATAGTACTCACATGCTACCATGTATTCATTGTATCTAGCAGTAATAGAACCTTTCAAAGATTGTTGTCACAACTATAGCGTTTACTTGTAATTCAACAATTATCAAACTTGATATGTGCAAATTGGAAGCTTATCAATTTAATCAATCAAACCTGGAACCTGGAGTCTTATCTTCAAGAATGAGTGTTGTTTCTTTTATTCTAAGTCTCCTTCACTCAATATGAAAAGTATTATCTTCAACATGTCCCTTATACTAAGACAATATGTTTTCTTGACATAAATCTAAGTTAGGGAATGTAATGCAAGTAAACTAAAAAATCTCAACCTCAATCAACTTAATACTTTGACTAGAGTCATCTTATAAATTTAACTTTGACCAAAGGTTAGTATGATAATCATAACTTCAATAGATAAAACTACAAATAGATGTTCATAGTATCACAATAATTCCATAACAACTAGAGGAATACCAAAACAATCAAACCTGGAGTGCGTTGTTCCTATGAATGTGCTAGATCTGAGATCCCTTTGGATCTACAATTGTTTCTTGGACAAAAGATCTCGTCTCCTGCAAATACACTTAAGATAATGATACAATTTAAACACATACAAGTACATGCCTCTGGCAGGAGCGACAAGCAATGGCAAGCAATGATGAATCCTAAAACTTCAATGTGCTCCAACTTGCAACAAGTGTGAGATACCAAGAGAAGCGTACATTTAGCAAGAGAATCGCACAAGAGATACCAAAAAGACTTGCGCCCTAGTTGCCACTGTTTCTCCTCAAATTTTCACCCTAGTTACCACTGAAACTGCTCCTTAGACTTGTGCCCTTCTTGTTGAGTGAGTGAGAGTGTACAAATGATCTAGGTGCATCCTTATTTATATTAGCATGTCCAAGTGTCTTTACCGAGTGGGGTCTACTTCTCTTTCTTGATCCTTCTATAACTTTATTGATATTCTATTGAGGATAACTTCTCTTATAGGCTTTCCACACATCTGTTTAATGGTTCTCTTACTTTCAGAATATTACATTATGAGTACAAAGGTTACACTTGGAGGTTAATACCTCCAACAACTACCAAAACATCAAAAAGATGCAGTTTTTTTGGTAAGATATTGAAAGTGTATGTTTAGCGATTAAGACAAGAAATCAATTTTATAAATTCACAAGTTAATTTAATTTGCACATATTTATGTTACATGCACAAGTCTAATATTTAGATCTCCAATAAAGAACTATTTACACGTGATATTGAGAGCATTCATCTTGCAAGCTAGACAAAAGATGATTCTTATAATTATATTTTTGTCAATGTAAAGGATGGAGGGAAGCCTAGTGGTTTATTGGTTTACAATGTTGTGGTTAGAAATCCAACATACGACGAAAAGGATTTGAAAGGAGATATTGTTAACATTTATCAAAAGCCACAAGCACTAATTAATTATCTTATAGGTACATTTTCAAATGAAGGAGATTTGATTTTGGATTTGTTGTCGGGTTCAAGTAATATTTATGAAATCATACTTCAATCTTTATTATTTTTTATTTATGTTTGTTTACATTATTTAACTTAATTATTTATTTTGTATTTTTTGATTAGGTACAACACTAGCATGTTGGTTATAGAAAGGAAGAAATTGCATAGTCATTGAAAGTGACCCACTTCAGTGTGGTTTTATTTAGAAAAGAATTAATGGTATTCCATTTCTTATAGATGAAATGCAATAAGTTGTCTTGAGGAAAGAATATTTTAATGATTCAAATGTGTAAAATTTAAAAGGAACCTCAAGTACCATTAAGAGGATTGATTGGAAATGATCACTTTGGAGAACTTGCAGATATCAAAGACCCAATGGAAGAGAAAAATGACACACAATGGAAGAACAAAATGATGTCCAAGAAGATGATGATGTGTCTCTTGAGAATGATGAATTTGGGATATATGATATTGTTGATTATTTTTAATATTCCCTTGGAAACGATGCTCAGTTTTGCAAATTTTTTATGAGTTATAACTGTAAAGTTTTGACTTCCATATTTTAAAATAAGAATGAATATGTATCTATTGTTGTTTTATGATGAATCTTTTTTGTTATTTTCCTTTTACTTTTATTTGTATGTGAATCAATATACTAGGGAAAAGGACATTAAAAGTTGTCATTTTTTATTTCAAATGTGTAAAAATATGGAGAAAAAAAAATGTTGATTTTTTTTTTCACTTTTTTTGTTCAATTATGTCCATAAAAATGCTTTATTTGACATGTTATTTTAAACGCATAGCTTCCAGAGTGTATAGGTTTTTTTATTGTATATGACTTTAAAATGTGTATTGTTTTTCTAAATATTTAAAAATAGTTTTATTTAACTACAATCATTTCCTATGTATTGAAGTAAAGGTAAAAAAATGTGTTAAAAATAATATTTTCCACTATATTTAAAAAGTATGGCACCATAAATTAATTGAGACAAAATTATATGAAAAATCTTAATTTCAAAAAATTAAATGGTATACCACATTTTTAATATTGAAAAAAACATCAAAACATGATTAAAAACACCGTTGAAAAAAACGATTTAGAAAAATTTGAAAATAGTTGAAAAAATAATGTAGATACATTATGGATAAGAAGATTTAAAATATCAAAACACAACCTAAAAGGTGGGGGGGAGGGCTGCTACCGGTAGCACAACTTTTTAAAACGAGGTAAAAAATGTGACCCCTAAAAAATGAGAACTTTGTAGAGTTCTCGTTAAGTTGGTAACTTTGCTGCAATTTATAAATATTTTTGCAAAACACTTTGGTGATTTTTTTGTTGAAATTATTTTCTTTACTCCCACAAACTGTGCATATGTAGTTAACCTACCAACCACTACAAAAAATTTATCCTTCCCATTTGACATGTCTAACCCTTCAATGAGTTCCATCAAGATTTCTTCCCACTTTTGGTTAGGAATGTGTATGGGGTCGAGTTGTTGATTTTTCACTAAGGTAGGCTCAAGAATGAAGTTCATTCCAATTTTATCATTTTACTTTAACCATAGACAATTGCAGTTACACCATAAACAATTTTTTGTAGTAACCAAGATCACAAGAAGAAACACCATGCACAAGTACACATGAAGTATCCTGGGAAACCCTTCTCAACACGGAAAGAAAACCCAGCCAATCCTTTGCTATATTCTTCAACAAAAGACCTCCCACACCATAAACCTAGCACACAAAAGGGTGCTCACAAAACTTAGAAGGATAGCGCCCAATAGAGGTGTGCACTCCAGCCCTAGAACTTGTACTTGTTGAAATTCCCAAACTCACACTTGTGTTATGTTTCCTCAATGGGGAAATTACCTTTATTTATATTAGACTAGACATATCAAAGGTAGTGTCTATTAGCACGACAGGGCCAACCTCAATAACTCAAAATATAATTAACAATTTCCATATTAATTATCTTTTACTTTATGGTGGGGCCGACATGTACCCTTTACATCACAATTAGGGTTACAGGTAAGTCTGACTCTTAGACAATATAGAAAGGGATCTCATACATCCACTAGTGCTCAGCCACTAGGGGCACATCCACCTATGCTCATCCACAGGGACGTTCAAGTCAAAAGATCTCTATCTCACCGTGTCTCACATGAGAATCATATGGAGTACCACATCATTTCATCTTCGTCTCAGAGAGAATGACACACCCAATTCATGGGATTCCTCACCCCACACAGGGGCACACAACGTTCCATCTTCATCTCATAGAGGAACTACACACCCATCTCATGGGAACACCCAACTAATGGGATTCCTCACCCCACACAGGGGCACACATCGTTCCATATCTGTCTCAAAGAGGAAAAACACACCCATCTCATGGGCATACCCAACTCATGGGCTCTCTCACAATCCAAGTCACTCATTCTGTGTCCTGGAATATGTCTCACGCAACTATAATAATCAACATTCCCTCTCAACTAGGGAGGAATTCTCCATCAAGCCAAGTCTTGCGTGGAAGTACTTGAACTTCATCTTGGATGTAGTCATCAACACTCCCTCTCATCTAGGGAGGTATTCTCCATCAGGCCAAGTCTCTCACAGAAGTACTCGAACTTCATCTTGGCAAGCGGTTTGGTGAAGATATCTGCAATCTGCTCATGGGTAGGAAGGTATTTCATGTGTACTACTTTCCTCTGCACCATGTCTCTGATATAATGATATTTTACCTCAATGTGTTTTGATTTATCATGAAACACAAGGTTCTCAGAGAGCTTCACACAACTCTGGTTATCACAATGAATAATGTTAGGATCCATCTCATGATCAACTAAATTTGTTAGAAGCTTGTGAATCCACACTACTTCACAGAATGCCACACTCAATGCTATATACTATGTTTCTGTGCTACTCAAGGCCACAGATATATGTTTCATGTTGCACTAGGAAACCATGGTAAACCCCAATGTAAAACAACAACTGGATGTACTCTTCTGGTCCACTACACTCCCTTCCCAATTTGCATCGACGTGTCTATGAAAACTCAAGTCTACACTGGAGGCATATCTCATGTCATATCTAATTGTGCCTTGTATGTATCTTAATACATGCTTCACTACTATTCAGTGAGTCTGTCTCGACTAACTCATGAACTGACTAAGCACATTCACTGCATATCATATATCAGGCTTGGTGTTAACTAGAGACATCAATGATCCAATCAGCTATTGGTACGCATGTGGATCAATCTCATCTGAATCGGAAGAAGCCTCAATCATCTTTCAAGTTCATCATCATTGGTGTAGGCATGGATTTTCATTCCATCATCTTGAATATTTCCACTGTATATTTTCTTTGAATTAGGAAAATATCATCAGTTCTCTACCATACTTCTAGTCCCAAGAAGTAGTGCAACATACCCAGATCCTTCATCTCAAAAACAGAAGTCAATGCTCATTTTCATTCAACAATAAGTATTTCTGAACTGGTAAGGAATAAATCATCCACATACAGGACCAAGATCAGGCACTCGTTGACAACAATATGATAATATAGGTTTGGATCAGTAACACTCTTTTTGAAATCCAAACTCATCAAGAATCCATCCATCTTCTCGTACTCAGCACGAGGTGCGTACTTTATTCCATACAAGACTTTATTCAACCTGTACATATGATTTCTCACCGTATGTCATGAATCCCTCTAGATACTTGATGTAAACTTCTTCCTCAATCTCACCATTGAGAAAGGTTGTATTTACATCTATATGATGTAGTTTCAAACTCATGGATGATAGTACGGATAGAATTGTATCGAGATACTGGAGAAAATGTCTCATTATAGTCAACTTACTCTGCTTGTGAGAATCCTCTGGCTATAGATCTCGCTTTGTATTTCTTGATGCTTCCATCAACTTCATGCTTGATTTTATAAATCCACTTGGAAGTCACTACAAAATTTCCTTCTGTTCTCGGAACAATATCCCATACATCATTTTTCAAGATAGACTGGTATTCTTATGACATGGAAATGGCATGAAAAGAACTATACATATAGGATAGTTTCATTGAAAAATTCACTGACCTTCATCTCATTATTCCACAAATAATCATGGGTTCTCTAACCATACTTCTAGGATAACTCAATCCACAAAGTGTCTTCCCGTGAGGGCTTTCCCCATAAGGGGAACACTTTGCAGTTCATCCATTTGTATTTATTATCAACCATGAAATGACAATAGCGAGTCATCTTTACATCAAACAAACTTGGGTCCATTACCCAAACCTTTGTGCTATCGGGATTTCTTCAAGGGTTGACATCAATGACAACCAACCTTAATCAACAATCTCCCCCTTTGGCATTGATGGCAACACTTTGATGCAAAAATGAAATTATGTCATGCAATACTGAAGTCATATCACTCATGCTCCCCCTGGAAACATTCCTTTGTCCTCTGCATCTATGTGACCATTTCTCCCCTTGGAACCATGCCTCTATCCTCTGCATCTGATGAATCTCTCCCCCTTTGTCATCAATGGAAAAGGTATCTTTCCATCTGGGGCTACTCCCCCTGACTGAACTGTCCTCTTTATGGTGCTTCCTCATGTACATTTAAGACATATAAGATAAGAATTCAAAAGCATTCATTTTTGAGTAGAAATAACTCCAAGTCTCTGGTGAAGATACTCAAAGGCTTCCCGTGGAAGTGGTTTTGTAAAGATGTATGCCACTTGTTATTTTGTGCCCACATACTCAACTCTAATGTTCTTTTCTGCAAATTATCCCATAGAAAGTGATACTTGATTGGAATGTGCTTCTTCTTGGAGTGCATTACAGGGTTCTTTGAGATATTGATGGCACTTGTATTATCACAATAGATTGGAATGGGCTCATCATACTCAACCTCTATATCTGTCAGATTTTGTTTCATCGAAAGAACTTGTGTAAAACATGATGTTGTTGCAATATACTCTGCCTCGGCTATAGATAAGGATATGTATGATTGTTTCTTGCTTAGCCATGATACTAAACACTCACTGAAGTAGAATTCTGCTCCACTGATGCTTCATCGGTCATCAATACAACCTGCCCAATCTGCATCTGTGTAGGCAATAAGTGATAGATCCTTTCCTTTTGAATACCATAATCCAAACTCTTATTTTCCTTTGAGATATCTAAAAATCCTCTTTACTGCTAATACATGTGATTCCTTTGGTGCTACTTGAAATCATGCCACTTGTCTGACTGCTTGCATTACATCTGGTCTAGATGTTGTCACATAAATTAGGCTGCCAATCATTGACCTATATTGCCTCTGATATGTAGACTTTGAATCATCATATTTGATCAACTTGCAACTGGTTTGCATGGGAGTGATAATAGGTTTGCAATCTTCCATTCCAAACCTCTTTAGCATTTCTCTGATATACTTGGTTTGAGAAATAAAAATTCCTTGGTTTCTTTGATGTATATGAAGTCTTAGAAAGAAGGATAGTTCTCTAAGTAATGACATTTAAAATTCATTATGCATATCTTTTGCAAATTTTTGGCTTAACCTTTCATCATCACTACCAAAAATAATATCATCAACATAAACTTCAATTAATAAAATATTACCTTGACTTACCTTGATGTAGAGGTTGTTGTTTGCACTTCCTTTTCTGAACACTGCCTACTGTAGATACTTATCCAGTCTAGAGTACCATGTTCTAGGAGCTTGTTTTATACCATACAAGGCCTTATTTAGTTTACACACATAATCTGCGTTCTCTGACAACTGAAATCCTTCGGGTTGTTCAATGTAGACTTCTTCTTCAATTTCTCCATTCAAAAAAGTTGATTTTATGTCCATTTGATACATTTTAATATTTTTTGAGCATGCATAAGCTAAAATCAAATGGATTGCTTCCATTCTGGCAAATGGGGAAAATGTCTCTTCAAAGTCTATTACTTCAACCTGTGCATATCCTTTACATACCAATCTTGCTTCGTTCCTTGTAACCTTTCCATCTTCATTCAATTTATTCCTGAAGACCCACTTTATGTCGATCACATTCTTATTCTTTGGTATTGGAACCAGTTCTCAAGTGTCATTTTTCTCTATTTGATCCAATTCTTCATCCATGACCATTTTCCAAAATTCATCCTTGTTGGCTTCTTCAAAACAATTTGTTTCAATTGTAGATGAGAGTGCTAGGTGTGTTTGTATTGGTGAACGGATTCTTCTTCTAGTCTCAACTCTTGCATCTTTGTTTCCGATAATCTATTCTAAAGGATGATTCTTTTGTACTCGTCTACTAGGTGTATTTGGAGGCACTTGCTGAACTTCCTCTTCTGCTTCTGTCAGATTCTCTTCATCTTCCTTTTCTACTTCTTTTTCATCTTCTCTTTATTCTTCTAAGGGTTGTTTCATTGATTCATTTTATTCTTCCTTTGATTTTGGTCTACATGTTTCATCAATTGTCACGTTGATGCTTTCCACAACTTTGTTCAATCTTAGATTGTAACACTTGTATGCTTTCCTTGTGCTTGAGTAACCAACAATTACTCCTTTGTCCACGCGAGAGTCAAACTTTCCCATTCCGCCATATTCTCTTTTGATATAGCATTTTCTTCCAAAAACTCTGAAGTGATTTATATTTACTGGTCTTCCTTTCCATAGTTCGTAAGGAGTTTTCTCAGTGTTTCTTCTGAGAATTACTCTATTTTGAATGTGAACTATTGTATGCACTTCCTGTGTCCAAAAAATATCTGTCAATTTTGAATCCATTAGCATTGTTTGAACCATTTCCTGTACTATCATGTTCTTTATTTCAAAAACTCCATTATGTTGAGGTGTCCTAGAAATGGAGAATTGCCTTTTTATTCCATGATTGTTGCAATAGTCCATAAATTAATTTGAGGTGAATTCTCCTCCATTATCAGATCTCAAGCATTTTATTCTTGAATCCATTTCATTTTCAACCATTTCCTTGTAGATCTTGAAGTTTTCAAAAGCTTCTGACTTATTCTTGAGAAAGAAAACTACAGTCATTCTTGTATAATCATCAAATAATAGCATAAAGTATCTCTCACCTTTTAAGCCCTTTGTTGTAGTCGGTCCAACTAGATCAGTATGCACAATTTCCAGTGGTCTTGTCATTGAATATTCCTTTGATTTGAACATGGTCTTTATTTCCTTTCCTTTTTGACAATGCTTGCATAAAGTGTTGGTTGGTTTCACGATCTGGGGCATTTCTCTGACTTCTTCTCTTTTGTTGACTTTGACAAGGTTATCAAAATGCATGTGACCCATTCTTTTTTTCCATAGCCAACTTTCATCTTCCTTTCCTAGACAACACTTTGCATTTCCAATTTCAATTAACACATATATGTTGTTTGAAGTTCTTGCAGCTATAGAAACCAATTTCCTTGAACCTTCTTTTCTTATCTCACACTTTTGTGAATCAAAAGTAACTTTATGACCTTGGTCAGACATTTGACTGACACTTAGAAGATTATGTTTCATATCTTCTACCAATAGAACATTTTCTGCCTTTTCATTCTTGTTCCCAGTTCGGACTGTGCATTTTCCAATGATTTTGGATGAATCATCATTTTCGAAGGATATTGATCCATCTCTTTCATTTCGTAATGTAAGAAACTTGTCTCTATCACTCGTCATGTGTTTTGAACATCCACTGTCAACATACCAACCGTGTTTCTTCTACTTAGCTTGTACAACAATTGTGCATTCTTCATTGTTATATTGATCTTGCTTTCTTGTCCATGTCATTTTATGAGGTTCATGTCTGTGATTGTTGTTATTTTTTTGAGGTTATTTAGGAGGGACTGTCATTTTGCAATATTTGGCCACGTGCCCAAAATTGTTACATTTGTAACATTCCACTTCAGTGCTCAAAGATTCAAACCTGTTGTAACTTCTTCTCTGTGTTTCACTAGGTCTTCTTGAATAACCCCTTTGTGTATGACTCTCAAAGTTTTTATTGTTCATGTTGTTAGCTTTTCAATTCACGGCTTTATGTCCAAAATTATTACATGCATAACAAAAACCAAAAAATATAGTTTGATACCTGGGATTTGAGGATCTTCTGAAGGGAGGTGCTCTTATGAATACTTCTTCTTCTTGAAGCCTATATGTTGGTTGTTGATTCTGAAATCTGACTCTTCTCAGTGGAGGAGTATCCTTGTAATCTTCCTTGTATATCCTTCTATCCACTTTGATTGTTTTTGCATAGCTTTTTGGATATGTTTCTTGCTCTGTTGTTTTGGAGCTTGATCCCTTTTCTGTCTGAGTGTATCCAAGTTTGGTCTTGTCAAGATGATAGTTTTCACTGTTGATAATGTCATCCAAAACTTTTGAGCTATTATGCATATTTTCCTTTTCAATATCCTTTCTTAGTGTGACAATCTTTGCTTCCAAGTTTCCAATGATCATGGACTTTTCTTCTAGCTTTTCTTTGAGTGCTTCTTCAATTTTTTTATCTTCTTCTATCTAAACCTTCAATTTTGTGATAATTTGTTCTAGTTCTTGAGTGTCTTTTTTCTTGGCTAGTTCTTCTTGTAGTTTATTGTTATTCTTCTTTTATATTCTGATAACTTCTATGGAACACGTTAATTCTTCTCGATAGTCAAATTCCACCTCTTCAATTTTTTCTTTGACTTCTTCATATTCTTCTTCGGCTTCTTCATATTCTTCTTCGGAGTCTTCTTTGTTAGAGTCTTTTACTGCCATGAATAGAACTCTTCTTGTCTCATTGTCACTGACTTCATCTTCATCTGATGATGAGTTGTCTTCTTTGGTGCATAGGATTTTCTTGAAAACTTTCTTTGTAGTTCTTTTACCTTTATATGTGTATTTTCCTTTTGGGTAACCTTCATCATTTCTATTTTTCTCATGAGGACATTTGTTAGCAAAATGACCAATACCATCACAATTAAAACAAATTAAAGGAAGCTTAACTCTATACCTACGGTTGCTTCCCTTGTTCATTCTTTTGACGAAGTTGGCCACTTCTTCATCATCTTCTAAGACGTCACTATTGCTACTATATTATTCTTGTTGTTGTTTCTTTTGCTTTGATCTTTTGGATGCTTTGAAGGCTGCTTATTTTACATATGGATTTTCATGTTCAGTTCTTATTTCATATGCTGTGAAGATTCCATGCAGTTTGTCCATTCTTATTGAGTTTAGATCCGGTCTTTCTTCTAGTGCTAATATCTTAGGGTTGAATCTCATAGGAAGATATCTTAGTACCTTTTGAACAATTACAGATTCTTCAATTTCTTCTCCCAAGCCTATGATTGCATTCACTGTTTCATCGACTCGTAAGAAGTAGGCTGCAATATTTTCATCTTCCTTCATTTTTAGTTGTTCGAACTGACCTCTGTAAGTTTGAAGCTTTGTTGCTTTGACCTTTGTATCTCCTTCATAAATTTTTCAAAGCTTGTCCCAAATCTCTTTAGTGGATTACAATGTGCAACTTTGGTGAATACCGTATCACTGAGACCATTCAAAAGTGCATTTTTGGCTTTGGAATTATTCTCACCGAGTTTCACTTCTTTGTCATTTGTTGGTGGAACTGTTGGTGATTTGTATCCATCTACAATTGATTGCCAAACTTGAAATCCATGTGTCTATATATATGTCTTCATCCTTATGCTCCAAAAAGCACATTTATTTCCATCAAACTATGGTATTTAATTTTTATACAAGTTGTTACTCTCCATGATATAAATTTCAGTGGTTAAACTGATTTCTGAAGGAACCCACTCTGATTCCAATTGTTGGATTACTGAGAGGGGGGGTGAATCAGTAATAGCATAATTATAATCATTTTTCTTCAAATAATCCAAGTGTTATATCAATGTAGAATTATTATTCAATAATGAGCAATAAGAAATGAGAAATCACACACATACACAGTACACCAGTGTTTTACGTGGAAACCCAAATCGGGAGAAAACCACGAAATTCTTTTTTTATGTCTTGAAGAATTACATTCATTGGAAGCACCAACTTCCTTTGTTTTCCAGTTGCAACTGGAAGGAGGCTCCAACCTCCTTGTTTCTCATGCTACAATATGAGGGAAGCTCCAACTCCCCAATTTTCTAGCTACAACCCCCTTTGTTCTCCGGCTACAACCGGAAGGTGGCTACAACCACCTGTCCTTTCCCTATCCAACCACCCTGAAGTAGAAGTAGAATGATGGAACCACTGTCACACTATCACTGTGAGATATATCGTTGTAAACCTGTACCAATAAACCTAAACCATGCATCAACCATGCATCAACCTATACCTCAACCTGTAATCAACCTGTACCATAAACAAGTGCATCAACCATGCACCAACTTGTACCAAACAACCTATACCATAAACAAGTGCATCAACCATGCACCAACCTGTACTAAACAACCTGTAATCAACCTGTACCATACAAATGAAACCACCCATGTACCAAGTATGTACCAATAATGTGTCAACTACTCATCAAATATGACTCATCAATATGTACCAACATCATTAACTATACACCTCATGTATGTGCCACCTCATCAACTACTTGTCTCAACCATGTACCAAACATGTACCTTAACCAAAATCTCTCATCAATTTCATCATCCAAATATGATTTGTAACTCTGTAATAGACCTGGTGTATATGATCACATACCTGTAAACCTTCCTTAACTTTAAACAACAAGAGACTAGCATTTTCATCAAACTTTTCTTTAGTCTCACATGACTAGTTTTGGATTAGTCAACAACCCTAACTTGAAATAATCATAACTTTGTACCTGTAATGAATAAATATATTAAATTGATATACAATGTTATTAAGTGTATTTTATGCAACTCCTCCAGGTTTCACTACTTGGAACCTCTCAGAAAAAGAGTTATAGCAAAAATGACATACTTTGTTGAATTCTAGCTTATTCTAGAGAGTGACCTTGTAGAGTGTGCCCCGCACAGAATATTTTCTGAATCGATATGAAACTATTACACAACATACTAAATATTATACTCTAACCAACACATTTATTCCTACTAAATTTGGATCTTTTATGAAGAAGTTATGACGTTTTTACCCAAAACATTTGTTTTAGACTAGTTTCAGGATTAGCCACAAACCCTATTTTCCACAGAGTGTAACTCCAAAAATACAACGACCCACAAGCTTATTTTTTTACCACAGATACTTGGATATGTTCCCTCAATGGAATAGAAATTTCACATTCTGAATCATTCTAGAAAAAAAATTTATTGCAAAAATGGTGAGATGACCTGTAAATAACATACCTTAGAAAGCATCATCAAAAGAATTTATCCTTCCTTGATTTCCATCATTCTTTTCTTCACCTTCCCTCAAAAATTTGGCTAATATATCCTTTGGTTATCTCAGACACCTATAGGTAGTCAATATTCTCAAGTGTGTCTTAAATGAGAGAGCCTTGCCTCTTATTTATACTCTCCGAGTAGCTTCCTTAAAAACATCTTCTAAGTCACTTTTCCCACTTTCCTTATTTTAGGGTTAACCCACTTCTAATTTCTCCATTAAATTTATTCTTTAAATAATTTATTTTGTATTCACTTTGAATTATATTACACTCATCACTTCACTTTATTATTTACCTTCTAAAATCTCTTAAACCACTTTGACTACTTTGACCTTTTGGAGCTTCTAGATGACATAAGAGGGTCCTCCAACTTCATAAGGCCATAACTCTCAAACCATGAGGAGTTATGTGACGTTACACATACCACTAGAAATGGAATGTACCATCCATATATAATAGTATTACCTACAAATATATCAAAACTCATACCATTATCCATCAAACAAACTTGGGTCCATTACCCAAACCTGGGTTCTCCAACTTCTCATGGCCATAACTCTCTAACCGTGAGGAGGTATGTGATGTTCCACATACCACCGAAAATGGCATGACAAGAAAGATCCATATAGGATAGTTTCACTGACAGATTTACTGACCTTCATCTCATTATTCCACAAACAATCATGGGTTCTCTAACCATACTTCTAGGATAACTCAATCTGCAAAGTCTCTTCCCATGAGGACTTTCACCATAAGGGGGCCACTTTGGAGTTCATCCATTTATACTTATTATAAACCATGACAAGACAATAATGAGTCGTATTGACATCAAACAAAATTGAGTCCATTACCCAAACCTTTGTGCTACCAGGCTTTCTTCAAGGGTTGACATCAATGACAACCAACCTTAATCAACAGAGACTTGTTGGAGGTGTGTTGAAGGATATCATACACTCTTGTACAAATTTTATCCCCAGCGTCCAAGTTTAAGGTGTTGAAACACCTCAGAAAAGGAGGGGCATACGGAATTGCAGCAAACCTTATAGGGTCATATGGAACTGCAGAAGAAAAGGATGACTAGCTTTGAATGCTTGTGCATTGGGTTCTTCAAGACCTATGCTCTGATACCATGTTGATTTTTCACTAAGGTAGGCTCAAGCATGAAGTTCATTCAAATTTTATCATTTTACTTGAACCATAGACAATTGCAGTTACACCATAAACAATCTATTGTAGTAACCAAGATCACAAAAAGAAACATCATGCACAAGTACACAATAAGTATCCTAGGAAACCCTTCTCAACAAGCGAAGAAAACCCATCCAATCCTTTGCTATATTATTCAAGATAAAGACCTCCCACACCATAAACCTAGCACACAAAAGGGTGCTCACAAAACCTAGAAGGCTAGCACCCAAGAGAGGTGTGCACTTCATCCCTAGAACTTGTACTTGCTGAAATTTCCAAACTCACACTTGTGTTATGTTTCCTCAAAGGGGAAATTACCTTTATTTATATTAGACTGGACATATCAAATGTAGTGTATATTGGCACAATAAGGTCAACCTCAATAACTCAAAATATAATTCATAATTTTCATATTAATTATCTTTTACTTTATGGTGGGGCCAACCTGTACCCTTTACATCACAATTAGGTTTATAGGTAAGTCTGACTCTTAGAAAATATAGCAAGGGATCTCATACACCCAATAGTGCTCAACCACTAGGGGCACGTCCACCTATGCTCAGACACATGGATGTCCAAGTCAACATATCTCTATCTAACTGTGTCTCATAGGAGAATCAACTGGACACACACTCACTAGTGCTCAGCCACTAGGATCACGTCCACATGTGCTCATCCATAGTGACGTCCTACTCAACAGACCTCTATATCATTGTGTCTCACAAGAGAATCATCTAGATCAGTACCAGGTCATTTCATCTTCTTCTTAGAGAGAATGACACACCCAACTCATGGGTTTCCTCACCCCACACAGGAGCACACAAAATTCCATCTCCATCTCAGAGAGGAACTACACACCCATATCATGGCCACACCCAACTCATGGGATTCCTTACCCCATATAGGGGCACACAACATTCCATCTCAGTCTTAGAGAGTAACAACACACCCATCTCATGGGCACACCCAACTCATGGGCTCTCTCACAGGTTGACTCACTCAATTTGTGTCCTGGAGGATGTCTCACGCAGTTGTAATCATCAACACGAGTAACCCTAGTTACATAATATTTTCACTCTTGTTTCTTTGACATGTGTTACATTTGTCTACATATGTCTAAATGTCCTTATCCATCCCCTTCCAATAAAAAACAATTGTGCATTATGGTAAGTTTTGAAAAACACTACATGTATTGCAGTCAATGAGACATGGGACTCCGTTAAGACCTTTGTTTTAAATTTTGAGGATGGATTTAGATAGATTATTTCCTTATACCATAAGATATCATTTCTCCACTTGAATTTTGGTCTTTGGCCTGAGTTATTGATCACAGAATAAGATTTAGGGTCCTTGACATATTCAACTGATATCTCATCTAACCAATCAAGAACCAAAATTGATGTTGCATATGTTATTACATCCTTATATTTTTGTTATAGTGCATCAACAACTGCATTGTCCTTCCCTTTTTATATAATATTTTTCATATCAAAGGTGGAAATTTTCATTATCCTCTATTGTTGCTCAATGGACAATGTTTTTTGTTGTAGTAGGTTCTAAATACTATTTTGATCAATCTATATCAAAAACTTACTTCCAAAAATGTATTGTCCCTACTTAGCTAATGCATGTATACTGAAAAGAAACCCTTTATCATATGTAGATTTTAAACCTTACCTCTTGTCGATATTTCAACCCGCAAATACTATAGGGTGGTATTTTTTTCTTTAATATTGCACCTATTCCAAACATCGAAGCATCACATTATACTACCACAATTTTTTTTTTTAAATCAGGGGTTTCTAACTAATCCAGTAGGATCCATGAATTCTCATAGAGGTCCAAAAATATTTGGAACGTCCACAGAGGTCCAGAAAGGTTAAAAAATGCTTAAAATTTGACCATCCCAAATCCTCTTGAAAATGCCATCAATGCTTAGAACTTGGTGATAGATTTCCAAATATGCAAAAATCACCTCAAACGAAGTCTGTATGAAAAACTTATGAGCGGTCAAAGTTCTAGTCAAACCAGGTCAAAGGTCAAAGTCCACATGTGAAAAAAAAGTGACACATGTCACCACTGCAAGGGTTACATGTGGCACATGATTGTTGGTAGCTTACTAGGCAAGGTACAATCCAAGTGGTCAAATTACATGTTTACAAGTGGCACACAAGTGGTACGCTCCTATGATGACACGTGGCAAGGATGAGCCAATGAGAGGTTGCCATGTGGATACCTCCCATTGGCCTATAATGGTATGGTTTATTAAACATTATGGAGTTAACGGGGGGTCAAACCCACAACCTCCATAACCTCCATAAACCTTAACAAAACCCCACTACCAATGCACCATCACAATGTTACATAACCTTACATATCATTGTTGGGTTTTATTCTTTCTTCTCTGTTGTCTAAGTTATTGACCCAGGGTTCGTGTCTTTTGGGTTTCCAACAAAGCCTCTAAAACTATCGGCCCTCCTGGTAAACTAGAAGGCATGAACCCTAGGTCAATAACTCAGATGGTAGAGAAGGAAGAATAAAACCCAACAAATGGTTCAGTTGTTGGGCACATAAATTTCAAATGTAGGCAGAGGCTCTATAGGCAGCCTTGCAACTGGAAGAAAACCAGTACCAACAGATAGACCCAACTATCAAAGAACTGAAGGAGGATTTGAAGATTCTCATGTTTCAACTGAACCAGAATAAGAGCAAGAACAAACGAGAAACCGTTTGGTGTACCACATGCAAGACAAAAGGACACCACAAGAATGAATTCCCAAAGTTCGCGTAGTATAGGGCAACAGGAATGTTGAATCCATTACCAACAGGAGGATTATGGTGCAAAATCTATAATAAACTGGTTCATGACCCTTATCATTGCACGATGATGCAGAAATACCAGACAGTCCCAAAGAGTTCGTATTGCACCTTTTGCAAGTCAGTGGGCAACGATGATAAAGATTGTAGAACTATGGAGCTGATGCGAGAAAGGACATCAAATGCATATAGGGTACAGGCTGAAATGACGATTGGGAAAGCAGCGCCATAGTTCAATCAAGTCCTAGCTTCATACAATAATGCGTAGCAGCAGTAGTATAATACTACGCAGTAACCATACAATAACACACAATCACACTACAACCCGACACAACCTCAATACAATACTGTGCAGTATAATCAGGTGCCTCAATATAATGAATCGAGAGGTAATTGAGCAGGCTATAGAGGAGGAGGAGGAGCCAGAGGAGGTTTCAAATGAGGTAGAGGACCAGTCACATGTCAAAATTGTCAGCAAACGGGACATTATGCAATGGAATTTTCACTTCCACCAACAACTTGTATGTATTGTCGCACATTGGACCACGATACAAAGGAATGTCCGAAACTACTAGTGAAGATTCATGGAAAGAGGAACCAGAACAACCAGAATAATCAGTGGATTTCAGCCAAAGAAAGGGATGAAGGACAGAACATCAACATAGTTACCCATGGAGGAGCTAAAACGGGCACTAACGCAGTTCGATAAGAACCAGTGCAGAACCAATGGGTAAAGAAGAACACTGAACCCAGGAAGTAGTTCAACATGTAGAAGGAAAAGGAGATATTTAAAGAGACTAGACAAGAATTTCAGAAGGAGGGTACAACGTCGAATTCAGCTACGCAGCATAACAAGGAAGCACCAGAATACGAGATGCCTCCATCATTGGATCATACCAATGAAATGCAGCCCACAGGACAAGTAAGTACAATCAAAGGCTTTTTGCAATCATGTGTAAAAGTATTAAGTGACCCATCATATGTGAAAATATTGCAAAACATACTAGCAAAATGTAGCAGCGAGACGGAAGACAAGCTAGAACCAAAGATAGTCAATCACCTACACACAAAAAGAAGAACAAGTAGGGAGTTCAGACTGAATGCTAACATCATAGATTTCAATATGGGAGATATTATACTAGATCTAGGATCTGAAGTTAATTTGTTACCAAAGAAGACATCGCAATGCATGGGAGAGCCAACATTAGGATACGCACCTGTTCAATTAAAACTAGCAAACCTTCATAGAGTCCTACCAATCGGTATACTGAAAGGAGTGACCGTAGATCTTGATGGAGTGCACACTAAAGAAGATTTTGAAGTCATTGAAATAGTATATGGTACAATGCCTTACCCAACATTACTTGGTCTGGATTGGGCGTTTGAAAACCAGGCCATAATCAATTTGAAGACCAGGAAAATGACATTTGAGTCTGGAGAATACAAGTTCATCGCACCATTAGACCCATCAGAAGGGGAGAGGTTTGTAGAACCTACTTGCCTAGACTTAGAGGAAATCGGCCAGTTGTACATAACAAATGGCACAATGAGGATTACGTAAACCCAAATGCAAATGGGGTACTCGGTTGGTGGAGCATTACTTCATGTGCAACAGAATTAGACACCAGTTTAGAGAACTAGTAGCAGAGGCCACACAAAATATCCACGTGAAGATGTGAAAGAATAAACCACGTTGTAAGATGGATAGGCACAGAAATCAAGGAACCACCCAGTTTCCACAGAATAAATGATTTGGAAACATTCTTGACACAATACGAAGATGTAGTGTTAGAGAACCAGAGACGGTTATCACTTGACTTAGCACTAAAGGCCACACTGACAAGATGGTGGGGTGCACACAAAGAGACAATCACATACGTGTACCAATGTAAGCTGTTATTGCGCATAAGGTTCAACGCAGAATAGGGAAACGACAAACATGATAAGTACGATGGACACGGAGCACCAATGGAACACTTGGAGGCATGTAGAACACTATGGAAAATGACAACCCCAGAGGAATGGCCTCATCACTTCATACACACTCTAGAGGGCATACCAACGAACTGGTATATAGACCAGGAGTTGAAAAAAGGAACTGTAACATGGACGACATTGCAACAGAAATTTTCAATCACTTTCTCATTCGAACATGAGAACCCCAACATAGATGCATCCTTTAAACGAATCAGAGGAGTCATATTCATCAAAGAACTAGAAATAGAACTTATCACAGAAGAAAAACAACAGAATAAATAGACATTCAAGGAACCGTTGTCTTGTTACCATGTACAAGAAGAAGCACCGGATGAAGATGATCCACACAATATTCAAATTGAAGAAGTAGAAGGAGAAATAGATGTGGAGGGACCACCCATAGAATCAGAATTCATTGTCACACCGATCAAGGTAAAGAAAGTTAACATTGGGACAACTAAGCAGCCCAAAACAACCAGCATTGGAGACTACTAGGATGAGAAAATAGTAGAAATCATCACAGAGTTGTTTCACGAATACAATGACTTGTTTCCGACAAAATTTACAGAGATAAAGAGGATAGTCGAAGAGTTAGGAGAAATGAAGATACCACTCAGACCTAAAGCAAGACCTATTAGACAATGACCATATAGATTGAACCCCATATACAAACAGAAAGTCAAAGTTGAGATCGACAGGATGCTTGAAGCCGACATCATAGAACTGGTTGAGGAGTTAGAATGGATAAGTCCAATGGTAGTATAGGACAAGAAACAAGGAGGGATTAGGATATGCGTCGACTTAAGGAAGTTGAACGATGCATGCCTACACAACCCATTCCCTACACCGTTCATGGATGAAGTGTTAGAGAATGTAGGAGGACATGAAGCTTACTCATTCACTGATGGATTCTTGGGCTACCATTAGATTAAGATAACACATGAGGATAGATACAAGACCATGTGTCTGACATAATGGGGATCTTATCAGTACATAGTCGTGTCGTTTGGACTGAAGAACACACCAGCAATATTCTCCAGAGTGGTCATCACAACATTTAAGGAATTCATCCATCAATTTCTTGAAGTATACTTGGATGATTGGACAGCCTATAGCCTGTTGAAAAACCATGTGGAATTTTTATGACTCATGTTAGAAAGATGTAGATAATGCCAGATATCACTGAAAATCAAGAAATTCATATTTGGAACACCGTTTGGGATATTGTTGGGCCACATAGTATGCAAACAAAGTTTATTAGTAGATCCGGCAAAGATCGCAATCATTGTTAATTTTCCAGCACCGAAAAAAAAATTTCACCTAAGAGCAACATTAGGACACACAGGATATTACAAGAAATTCATCAAAGGATGTGTGCAGATCACATCACCAATGGAAAATTTGTTAATGAAGGATACAAAGTTTCAGTGGAATGACGAGTGTCAACACAGTCTGGATACCTTGAAGGAAAAGATGGTTACCGCGTCGATATTGGTATTTCCAGACTGGGAAAAGACATTCCATGTGCATGTAGATGCACAGCCATAGCACTTGGAGCTATCTTAGTGCAGCCAGGAGTGGGAGACTTAGATCACTCGATAGCATTTGCGAGAATAAATTTATCAGACTCAGAACAGAACTATAACATGATAGAAAGAGAAGGCCTAGCCATGGTCTATGCACTGCAGAAATTCAAACATTACTTATTGGGGAATCACTTTAAAATATTCACAGATCACTCAACCTTGAAATACCTAGTCAACAATCCAGTGTTGGGGGGGAGAATATGGCAATGGTTACTACTATTCCAATAATTTGAATTTGAAGTAATAGTTTAACCAGGGAAATTGAATGCAGGACTTGACCACCTGTCGAGGGTCACAAATGGAGAAGAACCTACGAATTTAGAAGACAACTTTCCAAATGCACAATTATTCTTAGTACATATTTCTGATGAATACTTCGCAGATATCATTCATCACTTGAGTATAGGTACTGCGTCGCACGACTATAGCAACGTACAGAAGAAAAACCAGGTAGTCTGCGCTACTGACTATCAACTGATTGCAGGACATTTATATAAAATGGGCAAGGATAGCATCTTGCGAAGATACCTGTTAGAGAACGAAATACCAAGAGTATTAGCATAGGACTACAAGGGAATAGAAGGAGGGAATTATGCAGGAAAATCTACTGCACAGAAGGTATTGCACACAGGACTATAGTGGCCAACGATTCACAAAGACTCAAAGGAGTATTGTCAAATATGTGATGTCTGTCAAAGGGTAGGAAAACCCAACAAAAGGGACGAGATGCAATTACGACCACAAGTAACATTAAAGAAATTTGAAAAGTGTGAAATAGAATTTGTGGGACCAATCAACCCACCGGAAGAAAGAACAAGGGCTAGGTACATTATCACTACGAAAAAATATTTAACAAGATGGGCAGAAGCCGCACCAAAAAAAGATTGTAGCGCAGAAACAACAACGCACTTTTTCCTTGAACAAGTAATCACTTGATTTGGGTGCCCAAGATTTTTGATGAGCGACCAAGGAACGCACTTCATAAACACCACCATCCATGCGATGACTGGAGAATTTGAAGTCCACCACCAGAAGAGCACACCATATCATCCACAGGCAAATCGCATAGTGGAAGCCTTCAACAAAATTCTGGAGAATGCACTGACAAATATTTGTAACGTCAACAGAGACGAATGGGACCTCAAGTACCAGTAGTATTATGGGAATACATGACTACATGAAAACAATTGACAGGTCACACACCATTTAAACTAATTTATGGCCAAGAAGCAGTGGTACCATTAGAATTTTTAGTCCCAAGCTTGCGCGTAGCAGCAATCACACAGATGACAGAATGAGGCACAGTATGGCGGAGAATGGATCAATTACTAACCATGGAGGAAGACTGAATACTAGTAGGATTCCACCAACATGTTCAGAAAGCAAGAGACAAAGCTTGGCATGATAGACACATCAAGAAGAAAATGTTCAAGGAAGGAGATCTAGTATTGGTGTATGACAGTAGATTGTTACAGAACCTAGAAAAGCTCAAAATGCATTGGTTAGGACCATACAAAGTAAAATCTGTCACAGATGGAGGAGATGTACAATTAAGAGATTTATCAGGTGTAGAACTCATAGGGATGATCAATGGGAGCCGACTGAAGTTGTATAAGGGAAGTCGACCACCCACCGTGCAATAAAATAAAAAATAAAAATAAAAATAAAAATAATCGAAAAGAGAACAAAAAGGAAACAAAACTAAAGAGAGTGTAGTGCGCCAGAGGTAGAAAGGCCACATGAAGTTAGAAACATGAATTTGGAAAAATCAAGGAAAACAGTTATATACAAAGGGAAACAAGAGGGAAAAGGAAATTCGGCAAAAGCGGGATAACAAGATAGCACTAGGAAGAATTAAAGGACGGCAAAGACCAATGGGACATCACATTAATCCCACCAACTGGAGACGGAAAAGAAAGAGTAATGGTAAGTACGAAATCACTAGAGATGCATTGAACCCACAGTTATGGTGCATTAAACCCATAATGGAGGAATCATCCTCGACAAGATTCATGGGAAGCCGATACAACACGTGAGCACAGGAGCAACTAGTATATTCATGAAAGGAAAACAAACATAGAGAAATAGCAACTACAACGCACAGAGTGAGGCTATAGAGGCCACAGAAGCTATTCGAACCCAACAAAATTTTGACAGTCACCGCTATGGCACCACCAAATCCAGCAATAGCAAACCAGAGTGACAGACCAACCAGGTTTCAAACTCGGTCAGGAGGACCATTGGAAGAAGGTGAACAACATCCACTGGAGGTCATCAATATCAATGAAATCCCATCCCTAGAGATGATACCGGTGAATCCTACATCGATTCTGGAAAATATTCAACAGCCAAAAGCAGAGGACATGAAATTCGATACGCTAGTAGCGGCGTGGGAGCCTCAAAGCCAGGAAGCAGAAACCCAAAAGGAGGTGCAACTAGAGAATACAGAAGAAGCTCTGAAATTTAATGGAACGACGTTGAATCCGACAGCAACAGTGTAGCCAGATGAGTCTCAAATGACCATCTCAGAACAACCAGCAGGGGAGACCATTGAATATGTCTCGTCTTGGCTGAAATGGATTACGAAGGAGAAATCGAAAGTTGCTAGAACTTCGAGCCAGCCACTGTAGCAGAACGATAAGATACAGATACCAAGTTCACCCCACAAGAAACATGCAGGAGAAATGTTTTTACAGCACATACTAGCTGGAGTACAGGTAGGACCAGAGCTACTGGGTCATGTCAAGAAGCTCAAATATTCAAACCATGATGTAGCAGATGAAGCCAAGTTCCTAGAACTTGCGAAGAGCATCTTTCTACAAACTATGGGCATGAATCCATTCGAACAACCAATTGATCAACCGTATCAGTGAGCAATTGGGCTTGAGAAAATGAGAATTTTAGATCTATTGGACCTACCACGTTTTGGCAGAGGCCAGAATGCAACAACATGCGTCAAGAAGCCACACATGGAGGGGACATTTGGTTGGACAAACCCTTCCCCATAACTGTTGAGATTATTGTGCAAATAACAGGGTTACCAATTCAAGGTATGGATCCCGCGTTGTTTTTGGATGAAAAAAACAAGGAGAAAGCATTGGCAGAAGAAATGAACAAGAATTATGGCACCGCTAGGGGGACAAGAGGCATCATCATAAAATGAATCAACAACATAGCAACACAACTTAGTGAAAAAATCTTAGCTTGCAAGTTGCTAAGAAAATGCCGCAGAGAGGAAGTACCAGCTGGAGTCATTGCATTTGTAGTCCAGTGCACAGAAGGCACCTCAATGAGCTGGGCACCATACTTATTGAACTTATTCCTAGAGGACTGCAAGGATGCATAGGATCTAAGCACAGAGTTCCACTACTCATGGTTGATTACCTTAATATCCTTCATGGGATGGCGAGAAACAAGGTATGTAGTTTTTTGTACCAAACCAAAGCCTGCGGGAGAGAGGTATCTATTGTTGAAAGTAGGGTCGAACGCCAGGCATAAGAGGGAGAATGGGATCATATTTGAAGCATACCTATGTGGCATGTAGGAATCCATCATCCAAATGTGGATAATAACACCAAAGGTTGTCGCACAATATGCAAACATCACCAACTTCTAGTCCACATGACAAACAATGTGGATACATGCAAGGAAGGATCCGGATAAATAGTGGCTAAATATGCACTACTGCATCACAAAGGGTGATATCGATATGGTCATCAGTGAATGGCACGACCAATGGAGGATCCCAACCATTAACTAGGAAGTGTCGGAAAGAAGAGCGGAGGAAGAGGCAGAACATGGAGGAACGCAGCCTCCAGAAATCCAAGTGCCCAAGAGACCAAGAATGGGCCAAGGCAAGCCAACACAGAAAGACAAAGGGCCAAAGAAGATAGGAACCCAGAAGGGGAAGAAGGAGAATACACAGTTGACCAAGGAACAACAGAACCAAGCTGACAGAGCGCAGGAGACCTCCTCAAATCCCAACACACAAGAACCAGGAGGAAATAAGAGACCAACCATGCAAGTAGGAGGCACGTGCAAGAAGTCAAAGGCATAACGAGCACTGCCAGAATATAATATTATGGAGGACAATGGGGAAATGATTGCCAAAGTGGTCCAAGATTGTCTAGCCTAGGACTTTGACCATGTTACACACCACAGGGACAAGATTCAACAGGAGCTAGCATACATACAACAGCTCCTCAAACAAATTGGGGAAGGGCAGAAAGAAAGCAGCGGGGGAATTGTACCATCAGCACCGCATATAGAAGGAAGGGTGCAAGAGGAAGAATGAAAATTAGTCCAGGGGATACTGCAACCACACGTTGTTAGAAAAACAGGACCGCGGAGCAATAAAATAAAAGAAATGCAGAAACAAAACACAGAAGACACACAATACAAGAGAGACACAGATTTACATGGTTCACCCAGTGTGGGCTACGTCCACCAGAGAAATTTCCAGGTCCTTCCTTTATTATTATCCAGCAAATGAAGGGATACAACCTA
>ML803160.1:175093-185810 GCA_009831015.1 Picea engelmannii
CCAAAGTTGTGAGGCTACACCATAAAGAGTGCCAAATGGTACCTTAACAGAATTTCAAGAATTTTATACTCATTTTGCATGATTTTTCACTAGGAATCCAATGGTGCACTCTATTTCTACATTTGAGCAACATATAAAAAGGTCATTGCAAAACACAAGAATTTTGGCATTAATTAAAAGTCTCTATTGGAAGCGGACATAGAGAGGTACCCTTAAATTGGGTGAACTCCATTTTTTATGCAGGAGCATCGCAACAACAAGCGAGCGTGGGGCAAATGCCAACGCATTTTGGCACATGATAAATTATTTGAAATGTTTTGAAGTTCAATACACCAAACATAAATGAAACAATTAAGAAAGAGCGTACTTCTTGATTGTAATCATACCTTGAGCGTCCCGCTCTCGTCTGAAGGACTAAGAGGAATTTATGTTAATGAATGTAGGTAGGTAGCTTTGAATTCTTAGATTAGATAGTTTTAGGAGCCGGAGGAAAATGGATATAGACACCCTCACTTGTATCATTGTAACAGTAGCCGCATAATCAATCAAGAGAGCATAGGAGAGCAGAAGCAGAGATTTGTGTAGAGTAAAACCCCATGTACAAAAGTTCTAGATTAATACAAAGATCTTTAGTTCAGACTCATGGTGTTCAATTGCTTTCTGTGTTATACATGCTGATTTATATATGCTTGTTTACTATCTGTTATTCATTTTCTTTGATGCGTGAATGTTTGATTTCATATTTAATGTCTGAAATCTGAAGAGAGGGAGAGTAAGGAATGAGTTTCAATTGTTTCTCTATCTGAGCAAGAGTTTTCCTGCAAGGAATGCAGTGAAATTTTCCGCAAGGTGTGTGTTGAAAGAAGTCAAAGTTCATCTCTGCAAGCTCGGGAGGGATAACATTGTTCTCATTCTTGCAGAAGTGCAAGCTAAGCACATGAACCATGCAAGGAGTGCGTTGGCCGAGTAGAGTCTCAGAGTTTGCAGCCTGAGGAAACTGTTGAAAGACTGATGTCGCAGGAGAGTGCGCAGAGTCTAAGAATTCAAATACTTGGAGTGTATTTGAAGAAGTGTCGCAAGGAGTGCGTGCAGAAATCTTCCCCAAAGGACTTGAGGATTTTAAAACCAAGTTCAGGAGGGATAGGATCTTCAAAGTTGACGAAGATAAACTCAAAAAGAATTAGTGCCTTAAAGTGTTGAAAGGAGGCGTAGCGAAGTTGTTTTGCAAGAGGACAAGTTCGGAAAGGAGATACCGTGTTCATTTCATAGAAATCATCAAGGAGGAATTTGATGGTTGAAATTCTTCATGGAGGATTCGTGAAGTCCCGGAAGCTGTCAGATATTGAAGAGGAGAAAGAAGGTTAGGGTGAGTGTTTTTCTAAGTGCAAGCTCAGGAGAAATCGGGCCGTAGGATTTGAACCAATAGGGGCCATTGGATCACTCACGGAATCTCATTTTGGGGATTCACGAGTTGAAGGTTTAAAACCTTTGCATAAATATTCGTGAGGTCGTGAAAGGGGAAGTCGTGAAACCGCGAAAGAATCTGAGCCTTCCGATTGGAGGGACACGTGTCACAATATCCTCTCTCTCGGGGATTCAGACATCGAAGGTCAGAGAGGGAAGTTCTTCAACTTCGTGAGGGGTGAAGTCGTGAGAAGATTGCAGTCGTCCATTAGAGGAGGACAGGTGGCAGAGATCAATGGATCTTGCGAACTCGAAGGTTCGCAAGGTGAGAGCCCAAAAATTGGGTTCTCCAAGTCACGAGTGGCGAAATCGCGAGGAGCGAGGACAACCATAGGATCCAGGTCAAGTGAGGACTGTTGGATCAGAGTCTCACCGTGCCTATCACACATTCAAAGGTTTTGAAGGTGTAAAAGAACCTAACAGCACATAGTGGACATGTGGCATACTTGTCGACACAGAGGTCAAACCTTTGTTGACCATTTCGGGGTTTCATGAGTTGGAGAACCGAGAGCATAGCATTAGGATTCGTGAAGTCGCGAAGTCCGAAACTCAAAAAGGTGAGAAGTTTCGTTGTGGGACCCACGTTGACGACGTGTCAAAATTTCAGCATTTCAGCATATCGACGGATAGGAAATCGAGACTTCTATCCCAAAATCCCCGAAGTCACGAGTTGCGATAAGAAGTAGCGAGGAATTTGGGATATTGACATTTCAGGTGTCGGGATACAACGGAGGTAGCGCTTTGAGAAGCGAATTCGCGAAGTGCCGAAGTTGGGAATAAGAGACACGTGGCAGAACCACACGGTGGAGCCAGGAAATAGACTGGTGGACACACATCACATATTGGAAGGAGTCAAAACTCTGCTGACTTCTTGCATCTCAGGGATTCGCGAGGTAAGAGCACAAGAGTTCAACCTTTGAACTCACGAAGTGCTGATCAGTGAGAGGAGCTTGCATGAAGCTTAGTCAGTGGTCACTCATAGAGGGCATTGACGAAAGAAGAGCTACACCCATTTCGCGATCTTGGATATCGCGAGATTGGAGAGGAAGAGTCAGGAGTCATAACTCACGAACTCGCGAGATTGCGAGCTGCGAAAAGGACTTGTGGATCGATAAATTGCATATTTCAGCAAGAAATCGAAAGGAGTCGATCCGGCTCAAGGGGATAGAGAACGATCCTGTGAGTGGATGTCGGTCTGAGGGATGATAGGTCTACGTCAGTGTGGTATCAGAGCTTGAATCTATCTGTATATTTCAGACAGGGAAAGCGAGAAAGAAATCTCATCCATGTCGCTGAGAAGAAGAGACAGGAAAACACCTGATCCGCAAGAGGAGAGGGAAATCCCGAGAAGAAGGGGTAGGCAGATGCTTGATCCAGCCATGGAAAGAGAGATGCATGACCTATGTGCCACACTCGAGGACATGGAGACAGAACAGAGGCACACAGCTGATGTTGGAGATGTCAGTGAATCTGAAAGTGAAGATGAAGCTGGACACGAAAGAGAAGAAGTCATAGCAGAAGATGCAACAAATGAACGCCTAATTAGGGTTGTTGCAAGAATGGGTGCTAAGGAAAAAATGGACATTCCAGTATATGAAGGAAACCTGGATGTTGAAGAGCTTATAGACTGGATTAGAGATCTAGACACATATTTTGACTATGAAGATGTCGAGGAAGACAAAAAGGTCAAACATATTGTCACAAGATTGAAAGGACATGCAGCATTATGGTGGGATGAGCTACAAGCTGACAGATGCTGCAAAGGCAAGCAGAAGATAAAGAGTTGGGATAGGATGATCGCGAAGATGAAGGAAAAATTCATTCCCAGGGATTACCAGATTACTCTGTTTCAGAGATTGCAGAATTTGAGACAGAAACTGATGTCAGTAAAGGAGTACACTGAAGAATTCTACAGGCTGAACATTAGGGCAGGTCATCGCAAAAGTGATGGTGAAAAGGTTGCCAGATATATGAATGGTTTGAGATACAACATTCAGGATGAGATGAGCATGATGACCATCTGAATGGTGGAAGATTCTTATCAAATGGCTCTAAAAGCTGAAGAGAAGTTGAACCGAAAACAAGGTCAAAGAGGCCGAGGCAGAAGTCAGCCCAGAGGAAAATCATTTGCCCAGGATAGAAATCAGAAACCCAAGGAAGAGTGGAAGAAACCTCAAACTCAAACTGAGAGAGGAGGAAGCTCACAGAGAGGGAAGCATACTGAACAAAGAGGTCAGTATGCTGATGGAAACATTTTTCCTCATATCATAGGTAGAGGAAGAGGAAGAGGTGGAGTGGTGAAATGCTTCACATGTGGAAAGTTCAAACATAAATCTTATGAGTGTCCAGAAGAAAAGAAAGAAGGTGGTGAAACTCACATTGTATAAGCACAGAGAAGGAATGTTGAGGCAGAAGATGTTGAAGGCGGAAGATCACTGATGATGCAAAAAGTTCTCTTAACGCTAGAGAAGGAGGTGGAGAGTTTGGTCCAAAGGAACAAACTTTTTTAGACTTCTTGCAAGACCAAAGACAGGGTATGCAAGTTCATTGTGGATAGTGGTAGCACAAATAATCTCGTTTCTACAGAGATGGTAGAAAAGATGGAGTTGGAGACTATTGAACATCCAAGTCCATACAGAGTTTCATGGCTACAAAAAGTACATCAGGTAAATGTCACTAAACAATGTTTAGTTGAGTTTAAAATAGGAGGGTCTAAAGATGAAATACTCTGTGATGTTATTCCCATGGATGTTTGTCATCTAATGCTGGGTAGACCATGGCAATATGACAGGAATGTGATTCATGATGGGAGGAAGAACACATACACCCTAGAGAAGAATGGGAGAACTCACATGTTTCTTCCAATCAAAGATAAGGAGGTGAAACCTGAAGTAAGAAACATTGTACTTCTTATGAGTGGGAAGGAACTTCTTACAGAAGTTAAGAAGAAGGAGGAACCGCAATTCATTGTGGTCAGGAAGCCTAAAATTGTTTTAACCAATACAAGGGTAGATAATTTACCAGAAGAGGTTCAGAAACTGTTGGAAGAGTTTGCTGACATAGTAGTGGACGAACTACCTCATTCATTGTCACCGATCAGAAGTGTGAGTCATCATATTGATCTCATACCTAGAGCTAGTTTACCAAACAAACCAGCATACAGATTGACTTCGCAGGAGAATGAAGAAGTCAAAAGACAGGTCCAGGATTTAATGGACAAAGGGTTGGTTAGAGAAATCTTGAGTCCGTGTGTTGTTTCGATAGTGATCAGTCCAAAGAAAGATGGAGGTTGGAGGATGTGTACTGACTCGAGGGAAATCAACAAGATAACTATCAGGTGCATATTTCCATTGCCAAGGATGGATGATTTGATGGATTGCTTGAGTGGAGACAAATTATTTTCGAAGATTGATTTGAAAAGTGGTTATCACCAAATTCGTATGAGAGAAGGTGATGAATGGAAGACAGCCTTCAAGACTAATGAAGGGTTGTATGAATGGCTTGTTATGTTATTTGGCTTAAGGAATGCGCCAAGTACGTTAATGAGGTTGATGAACGAAGTCATGAAGGAGTTCATCGAAAAATTTGTTTTTGTGTATCTGGATGACATATTGATTTTCAGTAAAACAGAGGCAGAGAATCTGAAACATTTGGCTACAATGATGAAGAGGCTATAGCAAGAGAAGATGCTGATAAATATGAAGAAATATTCATTCATGAAGACAGAGCTCATTTATTTGGGGTTTGTTATTTCTGCAGATAAATTGAGGATGGATCCAGATAAGGTGGAGGTAATTAAGAATTGGCCATCACCGAAGAGTATATTTGAGGTGAGAAGTTTTCACGGATTGGCTAGTTTCTACCAGAATTTCATCAAGAATTTCAATGGAATTAGTGCATCGATGATGGACACGGTGAAGAAGAGACACAATTATTTTCACTGGACAAAAGAGGCTGAGAAAAGCTTCAATTTGTTGAAGAAGAAAATCATGGAACAACCAATTTTGGTGTTACCGGATTTTAAAAAGACATTTCAGGTAAAATGTGATGCAAGTGGATTTGAAATAGGGGCAGTCTTGAGTCAAGAAGACATGCCAATAGGAGAAGATGAATGAAGTGAAAGTGAAATACTCCACTTATGACAAGGAGTTCTATGCTATTATTCAGGCATTGAAGAAGTGGAGACACTATTTGATTCCTAAGGAGTTTGTCTTATACAGTGACAATCATGCTTTGCAATTTGTGACTCAACGGGAGAAGTTGAATCAAAGACATGTTAAATGGGTTGAATACATGCAGAACTTTACTTTTGTAACTAAGCATATTTCTGGAACTGCTAACAAATTTGTTGATGCTTTGAGCAGGAAATGTTTTCTATTGCAGAAGTTCAGAGTCAAAACACTAGGTTTTGATGATCTTAGGGACATGTACAGAGATGATCCAGATTTTAAGGAGACGTATGAAGCAAATGAGAATCCAATTCTCAAGGACAGAGGTCAATGGACAGAATACATGATCCAGGAAGGATTATTGTTTAAGGGTAATCAACTTTTTATTCCAAAATGCTCCATGAGGGAAAATTTGTTGAAGGAGAAACATAGTGGAGGATTGGCCAGACATTTCGGTCATGACAAGATGTTCTCAAAGTTAAATGATTCATATTTTTGGCCAAGAATGAGAGAAGGCGTCAAAATATTCGTGGAAAGATGCAGAATTTGTCAGCATTCAAAAGGGAAGAGGCAGAATACGAGATTTTATCAACCGTTACCCATACCTGAGAGGCCGTGGAATGCAGTAAGCATGGACTTCATATTGGGGCTGCCAAGAATACAAAGAGGGTTTGACTCGATATTTGTAGTGGTAGAAAGATTTTCTAAGATGGAACACTTCATACTATGTCAGAAAACCAGTGACACAACTCACATTGTGAATCTGTTTTTCAAAGAAGTCATTCGACTTCACGTCTTACCAAGGAGCATAGTTTCGGATCGAGACACCAAATTCGTGGGACATTTCTAGAGAACCTTATGTAAAAAGATGGGAACAAACTTGTCATTTAGTTCATCTTATCATCCTTAGATGGATGGACAGACAGAAGTTGTGAACAGAAGTTTGGGAGACCTATTGAGGAGCTTGGTGACAGAACACCACAGTCAGTGGGATAATAGTCTGCCACAGGTGGAATTTTCTTACAATGATTCAATCAACCGAAGCACAGGGCAGAGTCCATTCCAAATTGTTTATGGGATGCAGCCAAGAGGAGTTTCAGAATTGAGAGATCCAAAATGGGATGAGATAAGAAGTGCTAGTGTAGAAGATTTTGTCGAAGCAATGAAGGAACTTCACAGCCAGGTGAAGGAGCGATTGCAGAACTCGAGCCAAGAGTATAAAAGCAGAGCAGATAAACACAGGAGACAACTTCAATTCGAAGTTGGTGATTTGATTCTGGCACATCTGAGAAATAAAAGGTTCCCAAAAGGGACATATAACAAATTGAAGATGAAGAAGATCAGACCATGTAAGGTCTTGAAGAAATTTGGGGCAAATGCTTATGAGATTGAATTACCTGATGGGATCGGAATTTCTCCAATATTCAATGTCTTATATCTATACCCATACAAATATAAGGAAGCAGGAACAAGTGATGAAAAACCAGAGGTTCAGTGGACTAAATAGATGCCAATTGCAGAGAAGCCACAGATGGAAAGCATACTGGACAAAAGAGTTAGAAAAAGGACCAGAAGAAGGGAATATTTTGAATACTTGGTCAAGTGGAAGGGACATCTAGTTGAAGATGCCAGTTGGGAGAATGAAGCAGAGATCTAGAAGCATGGACAGACCATGCGAGAGCTCATGGAAAAGAGCACATGAAAAGTTTCAAGAGAGGGAGTATGATGCAGGAGCATCGCCAACAATAAGCGAGCGTGGGGCAAACGCCAACGCATTTTGGCACATGATAAATTGTTTGAAATGTTTTGAAGTTCAATATGCCAAACATAAATGAAACAATTAAGAAAGAGAATACTTATTGATTGTAATCAGACCTTGAGCATCCTTCTCTCGTCTGAAGGACTAAGAGGCATTTATGTTAATGAATGTAGGTAGGTAGCTTTGAATTCATAGATTAGATAGTTTTAGGAGCCAGAGGGAAACGGATATAGACACCCTCACTTGTATCATTGTAATAGTAGCCACATAATCAATCAAGAGAGCATAGGAGAGTAGAAGTAGAGAGCTGTGTAGAGTAAAACCCCATGTACAAAAGTTCTGGATTAATACAAAGATCTTTAGTTCAGAATCATGGTGTTCAATTGCTTTATATGTTATACATGCTGATATATATATGCTTGTTTACTCTCTGTTATGAATTTTCTTTGATGCGTGAATGTTTGATTTCATATTTAATGTCTGAAATCTGAAGAGAGAGAGAGTAAGGAATGAGTTTCAATTGTTTCTCTATCTGAGCAAGAGTTTTCCTACAAGGAGTGCAGTGAAATTTTTCGCAAGGTGTGCGTTGACAGAAGTCAGAGTTCATCTCTGCAAGCTCAGGAGGGATAAAATTGTTCTCATTCTCACAGAAGTGCAAGTTAAGCATAGGAGTCGTGCAAGGAGTGCGCTGGCCGAGTAGAGTATCACAGTTTGCAGCCTGAGGAAACTATTGAAAGACTGTTGTCGCAGGAGAGTGTGCAAAGTCTAAGAATTCAAATACTTGGAGTGTATTTGAAGAAGTGTCACAAGGAGTGCGCGCAGTAATCTTCCCCAAAGGACTTGAGAATTTTTCAACCAAGTTCAAAAGGGATAGGATCTTCAAATTTGACGAAGAGAAACTCAAAAAGAATTAGTGCCTTAAAGTGTTGAAAGGAGGCGTAGCGAAGTTATTTTGCAGGAGGACAAGTTCCAAAAGGAGATACCATGTTCATTTTGCAGAAATCGTCAAGGAGGAATTCGACGGTCGGAATTCTCCGTGGAGGATTCGCGAAGTCATGGAAACCATCAGATCTTGCAGAGGAGAAAGAAGGTTACGGTGAGTGTTTTTCTAAGTGCAAGCTCAGGAGAAATCAGGCCATAGGATTTGAACCAACAGGGGCCGTTGGATCACTCACGGAATCTCATTTTGGGGATTCACGAGTTGAAGGTTTAAAACCTTTGCATCAATATTCACGAGGTCGCAAAAGGCGAAGTCGCGAAACCGTGAAAGAATCTAAGTCGTCCGATTGGAGGGACACGTGTCACAAGATCCTCTCTATCGAGGATTCGGACATCGGATGTCAGAGAGTGAATTTCTTCAACTTCACGAGTGGCGAAGTCGCGAGAAGATCACAGTTGTCCATCAGAGGAGGACAGGTGGCAGAGATCAAGGGATCTTGTGAGCTCGAAGGTTCGCAAGGTGAGAGCCCAAAGATTGGGTGTTCCAAGTCGCGAGAAGTGAAATCGCGAGGAGCGAGGATAGCCGTAGGATCCAGGTCAAGTGAGGACCATTGGATCAAATTCTCACCGCGCCTATCATGCATTTGGAGGTTTTAAAGGTGTAGAAGAACCTGACAGCATAGTGGATAGGTGGCATACTTGTCGACGGGGAGGTCAAACCTTTGTTGACCATTTCGGGGTTTCACAAGTCAGAGAACCGAGAGCATAGCATTGGGATTCGCAAAGTCGGAAACTCAAAAAGGCAGGAAATTCCGTTGTGGGACCCATGTTGACGACGTGTCGGAATTTCGACGTTTCGGCATATCGACGGATAGGAAGTCGATACTTTTGTCCAGAAATCCCTGAAGTCACAAGTTGCGATAAGAAGTAGCGAGGAGTTCATGATCTCGGCATTTTGGGTGTCAGGATACAACAGAGGTAGCGCTTCGGGAAGCGAAGTCGCGAAGTGTCAAAGTTGGGCATAGGAGACATGTGGAAAAACCACATGGTGGGGGCGGGAAATAGACCGGTGGACACACGTCACATATTGGAAGGAGTCAACACTCTGCTGACTTCTCGCGTCTCGAGGATTCGCAAGGTAAGAGCACAAGAGTTCAACCTTTGAACTCACGAAGTGCCCAGCAGCGAGAGGATCTTGTGTGAGGCTTAGTCGGTGGTCACGCATAGAGGGAATTGACGAAAGAAGAGCTACACCCATTTCGCGATCTTGGGTATCGCGAGATTGGAGAGGAAGATTCAGGAGTCACGACTTGCGAACTCACGAGATTGCGAGCTGCGAAAAGAACCTGTGGATCATTAAATTGTAGATTTCACCAGGAAATCGAAAGGAGCCGATCTGGCTCAAGGGGATAGAGAACGATCCTGTGAGTGGATCTCGGTCCGAGGGTCGATAGGTCTGCGTCAATTTTCCAACTTGTGTATGTAATTTTATTATTGTTGTTCATTTCAAGATCAATTATTTGCAATGTATTTGAACATTAAAGTGGATTTGGTTAGATAAGTTCTTCACATGTAATTTACATAGTCAAGTGATCATTTTATTTCGAAGATCAAGTAAATTATTTTTATGTATTAAAAGATTAATAAGCATCTAAGGATTTTTCATATCAATTTGGTATCATAATAGGTTTGACAAGTGTTTTCAAGTGAATGCTTACAAGATCCAAACTCAAACTTGGTAAAGGAAAACTTACAAGTTATAAGTCTGAAATTCGAAAATATTTCAAAGACATAAGATGGATTCTAAAAAGGGAGGAGAAGAAGATCAGCCCATGAGTCATGAAGATATCAGAGCTACACTTCAATCATTGAAAGAAACAATAGATGAGTTGGAACGAAGAATTCGAAATCATTTAAGTGGAGAATCTTCAGTAAAAGGAGAAGGAGGAGGTGAAGGTGGTGGACCTTCAAAACCCCCTTCACCATCCTCATCATCATCCTTAGTTTCTTCTTAAGTGAGTAAGTATTCTTCTTGAGGAAAGAAGTCCTCTAAGAAGTCTAAGCATAATATTCCATTACTAAAATTGGATGTCAAGTTCGAATTGTCGACCTATGATGGAGAATTGAATGCCAAGAAATTGGACAATTGGATCAAGAACAAAGAGGTATATTGCAGGGTTCAAAAGATTATGGATGAGGTTTCAAAGATATAGTTAGTTTCTCTTCGACTAAGTGGCACCACCTTAATATGGTGGGAGAGTAAGATACAAGTTGACCTTGTTCAAAAGGGTAAAGGAATCTCTTCCTGGGATAAGTTTACTAAGGCTATAAGGAAACAATTTTATCCACTGGCACATACACAAACAATATTGATCAAAAAATGTCG
>ML803160.1:188714-201927 GCA_009831015.1 Picea engelmannii
TACTAGGGGGCCTAGAATCTTAGCAACATATTTGGCAAGCTCGTAGGTGGGTGATCCTATCATATTGACTATTGGTCTGAGAGGGATTCCTTCCTTATGGATTTTCGGTAGGCCATAAATTCTCGGGGTGATCTCATTGGTGGAATGCAATCTCTTTTTCGTCCTCTCGTCTAAGTTGGAGTTATTGATGGCTTTCTTTACTTCTTTCATTATATTTTTAATGGGGTTCTTTGGAATCTTAATGTAACTCCCACACGATAGGTGTTCATTCATTTTGGTGATGTAGTCTTCTTTATTCATGATGACTGTGGCGCCACCCTTATCTACTTTGAGAATAATTAAGTTTGTGTTATTTCAGAGGTTGTTAATTGCTATTCGTTCTTCTTTGCTAATGTTGCTTTTAGGAGGTTTGGGGTTTCGGAGGATAACGGCACAGTCTTGTCTAATTTGGTCCTTATCTTCATCTGCTAGGGTTTTAATACTATCTTCAATGCAACAAATAAGGTTATCAAAGGGAATTGAGGAGGGAGAGATGGCAAAATTCAAACCTTTATTCAGAACGCTTAACTCGGAATGGTTCAGCTCGTGTGAGGAGATGTGAGGAGATGGTTAGCATTTTCCTTTTGATAACCTCATCAAATTAACGCTAGATTTAACCTAGAATTTAATATTAACACCGTCGGGTTATCAAATTAAACCACTTAACCCATTAATTAACTAAACCACTATTAAATATTTTTTTGAAAAATCTCCTCAAATCTAGGGTTTCACTCAGCCGACCTTAGTTTTCCACCCACCTCATCATTATTTATTAGGGGTTCCTCTCTTAGTTTTCCGCAGGCTTTTTTTTCCTGAAGATGGATCTTGTTGTGGATCTGAAACGTCGACAAGCTCTCATAAGCACTGTGGTTCTTCCGACATTTTTTGAACAAATCTCTCACCACAGAAACCTAAATGATCAAATATTGATCAAGTGGAAGAATCTAAGATAGGGTAAAAGACACAAAATTCAAGCATATACACAAGAATTAAAAAAGAAGGCATTATCACTAGGGATTTCATTGTATACTCATGAAATTCTTCTAAAATATATTGGTGGCATGAACTCATATATTTGTCACACTATTCTAATGTTTATTTGTACTAACATTGATAAGGTGGCAGTACAAGATACACATCTAGAGGCTAGTAAGAGTAAGCATGCAAGCGAAGATAAGAAGCCATTCAAGTTCGAGAAGAAACCGAAAGGTAAATGGAATAGTAAGAAATCAGCCACATCGAAGCAAGTTGAGGTAAGACCTACGTTTTCCCGTTGTAGGAAAAAGGGATATGAGGAATCAGAGTGTTGGAAGTTGCATCCAGAATTACAACCAAAGAAATTCAAGGAAAAAGGGAAGCAAAATATTGTTGCATAAGCTCATCGGGATCTAGGGTCAAATTCCAAATATGAATCTAATATCATGGCCATAGGAATCAAACTCGTATCATCTATCAATTCAAATTATTCAGTTCAATTCACCAAAGTGGAAAGTGATATTGATCAAAAGAAGAGAATTGATATTTTGCATGTCAAATTTATAGTCAAGTATATGAAGGTAGATACTTTATTTGACAATGTATCTCAAGTTAATCTAATATCTAAAGCGATTGTTAAGAAGTTGGGTTTGAAGACGACACCTCACAAAAATCCATATCCATTAGGTTGGGTGTGTGACGATGTTAAGTTGCAGGTAACGAAACAATGTAAGATTAGATTTGCAATAACAACTAAGTTCTTTGATGAGGTCGAGTTGGATGTTGTGCCTCTTGAAATTTGCTCCATTGTCTTGGGTAATCCATATCTATTTGACAGTAAGGATGTATTCTACCGAGAAGAGAATAAATATCATATTTTCAAGGACGAGGTTGAATATATTGTCAGAGCTCATCAAATCAAAATTAAAGTTTCTTTAGTGAGCACATGGAAAATGAAGAGACTCATGAGTGCAAGTAAATATTTTGTTTTCATGATAGTGAAATAGAAAGAATAATATATAAAAGATTCTTTATCAGGTTGTGATCCAAATAATAAACATGATTTGATCAACATCATATCTAATTATGATGAGTTGTTTTAGGAACCTACAGGGTTGCCTCCTAAAAGAGAGGTTGAACATGAAATATATTTGCAACAAGATGCTCCTCTTCCAAACATTGGAATGTACAGGTCATCAATAATCAAGAATTCATAAATAAAGAAGCAAGTTCGAGAGTTGCTTGATAAAGGAATCATCAGAACAAGATCCTCTCCATGTGGTTCTCCTATTGTATTAGTTCTGAAGAAAGATGGCACGTGGAGGATGTGTATTGATTTTCAAGCCCTGAACAAGATTACGGTCAAGAACTGTTATCCTCTTCCCAGAATAGATGATCTATAAGATCAATTAAATAATGTTGTGTAGTTCACTAAGCTGGACTTGAGAAGTGGTTACCATCATATCAGAATTGCAAAAAGTGATGTATGGAAAACTTCTTTCAAGACCAAGCAAGGCTTGTTTGAATGGTTAGTTATGCCATTTGGGTTATGTAATACACCAAAAACATTTATGAGGGTAATGAATGATCTGTTTAGACCTTACATAGATGATTTTTTATTTTCTATATAAATGACATATCGATATTTAGTTGTAGATGGGAAGATCATATAAAACATGTCAAGACAATATTTGAACTCTTGAAGAAGGAGAAGTTGTATATCAAGTTATCTAAATGTGAATTTGGAAAAAATTCTCTAGTATATCTGGGATATATTGTAGGGAATTGTTAGCTAAAGAAAGATCCTGCAAAGTAGAAGTCATTGTAAAATGGCCCAAGCCAACTACTACCACCAAAGTCAGGAGCTTCTTTGGAGAAGTAGAGTACTGAAGAAAATTCATTGCTAATTTCTCTACATGCATTAACAAGTGTTAAGCAGGTCCTTCAATGGGGAGGAAGGAAACAGAAATACTTAGAGACATTGAAGGAAAATATAAGCACCACACCATTTTTGGCACTGCCATATTTACAACAACCATTTAAAATTCAAACCGATGCAAGCGGGTATGCCATGGGTACAATCTTGATGTAACGAGGTAAACTTATATGTTATCATTCTGAGACTTTCACTCAAGTTGTGATTAATTATCCAACATATGGTAAGGAACTGTATGCATTGGTACAAAGTGTAAAGAAATGGAAGCATTACTTAATGGTAAAGGAGACAATAATTCATACTGATCCTCAACAATTACAATATTTGCAGTCACAGACCAAGCTACAACAGTCACGACACTTCAGGTGGATGAGTTCTCTAGAACAATTTAATTTGGTAATAAAGTATAAAAAGGGTATTCATAACAAGGTTGTTGATATGTTGTCAAGACCAATAATTAATACATCCACAATACTCAGGTTAAATCATTTAGCACATGAAAGTTATGAAGAACAATATGCTAGGGATGATGATTTTAAAGAAGTATATGATGCATTAACTCACAACAATCAGCTGTCATATTATTATAAGCATGACAATTTGTTATATCATCTTGGAAAATTATGTATACAAAGATACGAAAGAGTGAATGTAATCATATAAACTCATACATCTCTCATCTTTGGTCATTTTGGGGTCGGTAAGACAATTGCATAGTTGCAAAGGTATTTTTATTGGCCTCATATGAATGAGACAATTTTCAAGTATATCAAAAGGTGTTTTATGTGTCCCACAAGTAAGCCTAGCAAAAAAAATATATGATTATATACGCCACTTCCAATACCTTCTCAACCATGGGAAAGTATCTCCATGAAATTTGTAGGGGGATTGTCCAGGACAGGTCATGATTATCTATATGTCGTGGTGGATAGGTTCAACAAGATGTGTATTCTAATTCCATGCAAGAAACATGTCACAACTGAACAGACAACACATATGTTCTTTGCCAATGTATGGGTTCATTTTAGACTTCCTACATCTATAATATCATATTGAGACTCTTGTTTTTTGGAAAATTGTTGGTCTCATTTATGGGAACTAATGGACACTAAATTGAAGAAGATCACAACTTTTCATCTGCAGATAGATGGATAGACAGAGGTGGTGAACAGAACAGTGGTACATCTACTTTGAGGAAACTGTAACAAACATCTTAAATTATGGGATGAACAGTTACCTTATATCCATCATGCCTATAATCATGCCATGCATTTGTCTACTCAGAAAATTCCTTTTGAAGTATGTTTGGGGTACTTGCCTAAGACACCTATGGAATTATTTTTGGAGAAGCAGGTAAAGAATATGAATAGGATGATATAGATAAAGATACAATGTTCATTCAAAAGATTCAACAGGTACATCAAATAGTACAGGAACAATTGGAGAAGATGTAATGTACCCCACCTCTTAACAAAGAGGTGTTGAGGAGACTCAGTGGCCTGGGCATCCCCACTAGGTCATAGTCTCACACTAAAGGGGAAAGTCAACTAGACTAAGGTTATATTCTTACATTGACTTGAAGAAAAAGGTTAAAAGGAATAAAAGATAACTCAATAAAAGAATAGAAGTTAACCCTGGGAGTTAATCTAACTCAACAGAGGAATAGAAGGAAAAAGTATAAATAGAAGGTTGGGGGAAACCTATTATTCATTTTGGAATTGGTATATTGCTTTTTATTGCTCTTGAGCATATAGTTTGGGGGTTTTGTTGTACAAACCCTTGTGAGAAACTCAGTGGTGAAAGACCCACTCACCTTGTTCCACAACTTGGTCTCGGGGATGAAAGACTACTCCACACCATTCTACACTCAGCATATTTCCACCTAGCAATTCAGAAGATAGCAAGGCCGTAATGTTCTTGAGTTTCCAGCAAGGGCACACCATCATCTAGAGAAGGGTTTGATCCAGCTGATCAAGAGAGATTTTGGTCATTCTGTCAATTGGGTTCTACTTGCAGGGGCCAACCATCATTTTGAGGGATTTTCTGGAGAGTTATCATTACCATTTATTTAGCTTCAGATTGGGATGACCTGGAGATAAGGGGACGTCCTATGATTCAGTAAATCTCAGATCTAGAGAGCTTCACCTAAAATCTGAGTCTGAAAATTCTCCTGCAGGGTTCTCATAGCTCGTTCTACATTCTTGGGAAGTTTCAGGGCATTTGGAGACTTCTCTCATTAGGGCTGAGTTATCTAGGGTTCCAGGCATCCAGGAGGGTGCAACTTCAGTAGAGGATTTAGAGTTTGGAGGAGTTTTCCTTGGTCATTCGGCTTGAGATTTTAGGAGGGTGTTCCTATCACCCTGATCTATCAGTTGGCATAGTTTGAGCTCATTTGGGAGCCTTCTTACAGTTGGGTTGAATTATTGAGGGTTTCAGTCTACCATATGGAGTGTGGCATCTTCCATATTGAGGAGTTGGCATCCAGATCTACTCGTATTGGTCTTCATCTATCATCTATCCTTTGGGGAAGTACTTTGTATTGGCGGGAACATTTTATAGCAGCGCATACTTATTATCTATCCAGTCATTTGAGGATTATTCCAGATTGACTATCTATTGTATTGGTTCCATGCTTCTCATAATAAAAGGTCATATCTTTGCTTGTGTTTCTATATATTGAATGTATTGTGATCTTTCATGTGTTGGATGAATCTGTATGAAGTCACTTAATAACTGGATAACTGAATAAGTCACCTATACATCAAACACAACAGAGGTAGTTAGTGGTTTCAAGCAAAAAAATTGGCTTGGGATCATTACAAAAGATCCAAGCCAAGTATAAGGAAAGGCACAATAAACATTGGGTTGATCATCAATTTGAAGTCGGTGATCAAGTATGGTTACATATAAACAAAGATAGAATGAAAGGTGAAGGTAAAAATCTAAGGTCAATCTGGTATGGTCCATTCAATATCTTGGAAAAGATTGGTACTAATTCCTTTCGTTTAGATCTACCATCCTACATGCAATTGTATTCACACGTAAATTTTGATAATTTGAAGATTTAGAGCCTCCTATGATTATGGATGAAGATGAAAGTATTCAGGTTCCAATATTTGATGATTTTTCTCCAGAATATTTCGACGAGCTATAGGAAGATGTCATTCTCAACAAAATAATTAGAACTTCACAGTGAGGTGATGTGGAATGTCTTTTAGTTGGTCTTAAAGGGGTAAGACCAAGTAAATCCAAATGGATGGAGATCATTGTTAATGTTTATGACATTATTATAGTTCTTTGCATTTAAATAGATAATATCAACATAAGACCAAGATCATTGAGAAATACACAATCATAAGAGACACAGCATTTATCTTGGGAAACCCTCTAAGGGAAGAAAACCCAGCAAAACTTCCTTAATATAGATAGCCAATACAATGCCAATAGATCTTTATGTTAAAATAGAAACTCCTCTCTAAGATATGTGCCACTCTCTCTCTCCTTTGCCGGTAACAGATCAGAACTTGTCTCTCAAACTGAGAAAGTGAGTTATGTTCAAATGAGGCACTAGCCTCCTTTATTTATACAAGTTCTGGCACGTGTGAAGTGTCTCTTCACTGGAAGGGCCGACTTCTCAATCTGGGTGGATAAACCCACCTTTATTATATTTCTGGGTCTCTTAATTAATTGTTGGGGCCGACTTCTTATTCTTCCTATTACAATTGTCTTTTGACCAATTCGCAAAAGGGGATTTGGTCCTATTACAATATCCGACATGATCAATCCACAATGGGGATTGATCCTATGAATAAAATATCAATAATAATAAGAATACTCTTTGCAGTTACATTATTTCAACACTCCCCCTTAACAAGAAGGGTATTCTTCATCAACATCATGCGAGAGAGAGAGGACAGCATCATCAACAACATCAGGTAGGAGGACAGCATCATCAATATAATCTTGGATGGCGTATCTATAAATCATCGGAAGTTTTCTTCATCGGAAATATCGTCATTCTCGAAAGAATGCCATCATCATTTGCATCAATATGTATCAGTATAAAAAATGATACCTCATCACAACACTAGGCTATCCCATCACAGTACTAGACTGGCTCTATGTGACAATTGTTAAGCCAGTATCTCAGTGCAAGTCACATCTTGCTTTATGTCTAAAAACTAGGTCAGAAGCAAGGTATATATCATCTTGATTTACGTCTAAAAACTGGCTCATAAGCAAGGAACACATCATGTTGCTTTACGTCTAACAACTAGGTCAGAAGCAAGGAACACATCATCTTGCTTTACGTCTAACAACTAGGTCAGAAGCAAGGAATCATCTTGTTTTATGTCTAATAGAGAGGTCAGAAGCAAGGAACACACACATCATCCTGCTTTACATCTAACAGCGAGGTCAGAAGCAAGGAATCATCTTGCTTTACGTGTAACAGCGAGGTCAGAAGCAAGGAACACACACATCATCTTGCTTTACGTCTAACAGTGAGGTCAGAAGCAAGGAATCATCTTTCTTTACATCTAACAGGAAGGTCAGAAGCAAGGAACACACACATCATCTTTCTTTACATCTAACAGTGAGGTCAGAAGCAAGGAATCATCTTGCTTTATGTCTAACAACGAGGTCAGAAGTAAGAAACACATACATCATCTTGCTTTACGTCTAACAGCGAGGTCAGAAGTAAGGAATCATCTTGCTTTACGTCTAACAACGAGGTCAGAAGCAAGGAATCATATATACTCCCCCTTTCAAGGAGGGTCATTTCGGACTATACCAATCTTATCTTGAAAGTGTTCAAACTTTACACAAGATAGAGGTTTGGTCAACACATCAGCAACTTGTTCATCCGTGCTAACATACAGGAGCTTCAAGGCTTCTCTTTGCACCAAGTCATGGATGTAATGATAGTGAATATCTATGTGCTTCGACCTGTCATGGAATACAGGATTCTCTGTCATCTTTATGCAGCTCTGGTAATCACATAGGATCGTGGTTTCTTCCATCTCTAGGTCAAATAGACCAGTCAGCAACTTTCGAAGCCATATAGCTTCGCAGCTAGCAGAACATGCGGCAATGTACTCTACTTCCGTTGTGCTGAGAGAAGTACTATATTTCTTTCTACTCTACCATGAAATCATGGTTGATCCCAAACTGAAACAACATCTGGAAGTGATTTTTCTTTCATCAATGCTTCCTGCCCAATCTGAATTAGTGTATCCACTCAATGTGAATTTATGATCTCCATCACAACTGAGACCATAATCTATCGTACCTTTAAGGTACCTCATCACATGTTTTGCAGCCACTAGGTGAACATGTCTGGGCTCTACCAGAAACTGACTCAAGGTGCTCACGAAAAAACAAATGTATGGTCTGGTGTTCATTAGGTACATCAATGATCCAATAATCTGTCTATATAGTGTGGCATCAATCAAATCTGACGAAGTATCGACCAACAACTTCAGCTTCACTTCCATGGGTGTATTCATGGGTTTGCATTCCATCATGTCGAATCTCTTTAAGATCTCGACCATGTACTTCCCTTGGTTAAGGAAGATCCTCTCTGGACTCTGCCATACCTTAAGACCTAAGAAATAATTCATTAGGCCAAGGTATTTCATTTCAAATTATGAGGCAAGTCTCCTTTTACATTCAGCAATGAGCTTTTCTTCTCCAGTTAAGAATAGGTCATCCACATATAGTAGTAATATTACTGGCTCATTATCCATAATTTTGAAGTAGAGATTTAAGTCTTCTTTACTCATGGTAAAGCCTAAGCTGGTCGAGAAACTGTCTATACGGCCATACCAAGCTCTAGGAGCTTGCTTCAATCTGTATAAGGATTTCTTCAATCTGCAGACATAAGACTTCCTATCTTCAACTTCAAATCCTTGAGGTTGCTCTATTTACACTTCCTCTTCGATGACACCATTTAGGAAAGTTGTCTTTACGTCCATCTGGTGCAGCTTCCACTTCATCTTAGCTGCAAGAGCTATCATGGTATTGATCGAAGTGTATCTGGCCACAGGAATGAATGTCTCTTCATAGTCAATGCCTTCCTTCTGGGAAAAGCCATGAGCAACAAATCTTTCTTTATACTTCTCAATACTTCCATCAACAACATGTTTTATTTTGAAGAGCCATCTGGAGGATACCACATCTTTATTCTTCGGTCTGGGAACTATTTCCCATACTTCGTTCTTCATTATGGATTGGTATTCCTCTGTCATGGCATCTGCCCATTCTTTTCTCTTAATGGCTTCTTCAAAGCAGGGAGGCTCCTCTTCTAGGATATCACACATCAAATACGTATAACTAGAGAATGGATTTGGTCTTTTCACCTGTCTCGTAGTTCCTTCAGGAACACCATATTTCTCTCCATCTTGAATAAGCTGTCTATCCCAAGATGGATTTCTTTTATGGAGGATCGTCATCTGAGGAGGTTCTTGAACTTCTATTACATCATGGTCTTCAAGAGTTTCCTCATCAGGGGAAGTTACGACTTCCCTCTCTAGTTCTGCAGCTCTGGGAACCTCCCTCATTGCAGTATTGGGGACTACGGGTTCCTCTTCATATACCTCTTCAAGCTAGCACAGTTTAGATTTCTTGAGCACTACATCTTCATCAAAGGTCACATCCCTGCTGATCTCAATGTGATGTTGACCTGGTATATAGATTTTGAAGGCCTTGGAGACCTCACAGTATCCCACAAATATTCCCTTATTTCCTTAAGGGTACAACTTGTTTCTCTTTTCTTTAGGTATATGAATAAACAATGGACAGCCAAATATTTTGAGATGGCTTACCTCTGGTTCCTTTCAGGTGAACATATTTTCTGGTGTCTTGAGCCCAAGTGCACTATGGGGCAATCGGTTCTGCACATAAACAATTGCCATTGCTGCTTCTGCCCATAAGCACATAGGAATATCTTGATCATGGATCATAGTCTTCACAGCTTCCAGTATGGTTATGTTCTTCCGTTCAACTACACTGTTTTGTTGGGGATCTTGATCCCAACATCTTTGCAGAAGTTGACGAACTCTTTTGAGGTATATTCTCCTCCATTATCTGACTTGAGTATCTTAATCTTCCTTACAGAAAGGTTCTCTATCAAGGCTTTGAATTCCTTGAACTTGTTGAACACTTCAAATATATCCTGGTCTTTACGAGAATAATCATCAATGAATGATACATAGTATACATACCCACTAATGGAGGATGATGGCATTGGGACACATACATCTGAATGAATGAGTTCTAGGACTCCTTTTGCCTTGTTGTGCCTCTTCAGAAATGGATTCTTGATGTTCTTCCCTTGTGCACATCCATTGGATACGCCTTCATGGTTACCTATGAGTTCTGGTAAACCTATGACCGCTTTGCATATGTATGGTAGTGCCTTGTAGTTGATGCAAGCTAATATTCTATGCCAATATTCTTCAATGGCGTGGGTCATGGCATCTTTTGAGTGACCCTTTAGCTCATGCAAGTCACCTTCTTCTCCTCCAATGATGATTTCTTCATTGATGGTCTCTTCTTTAGCACGCTGCCTTCTACAACCTTCACTATAGCTTCCTCAGGGTTATTACATGTGACTTGGAGCAAGTTCAACAAAGAAACAAGCAAGAATAATATCCCTCTGATAATGTAAAGCAATAACACGAACAATCATCATAGTAGCTCCTTTAGAGCTATCACTTATAATTTATTTGAAGCAAAGATTAAAGGTAAGGAATGCAATATGAAATGAGGTCAACACTCTCATAGTGTTGTGACCAAGCATTCTTCCATGGAAACCTGGAACTAACATACAAGGTTTCTCCTAGAGGAGGTGTTAGTTGTATCAGGAAAAGTATTTACCTCTATATGCTCACATGCTATCAAGTATAATACTTTATGACGACTGCTATCTCAACTACAGTCATCATCTTTTCATGTGTACCTTTGAATCTTATTAATCTTGATTAATCAAACCTGGAGCTTTGTCCTCAAGAATGAGTGCTTTCTTTTCTTCCAGGTCTCCTTCACTCAAGCGACGAGTTCTTTCTTCAACCTGTCTTCTGTACTGAGACAATATGCTATCTTGATAGAAGGTTAGGTTAGGGGATAATCTCTATGATCAACTTTTAATCCTTCTAATAATTTGATCATAGCTTCAACATGCAACACTGATCAAGATAATGTTATGACAAATAGATGCATATCAAAATAATCACACCTGGGTTGCATCATTCCTCTGAATGTATTGGATATTGAGATCCTTCTGGATCTATGGCAAGAGATCCCTTCTCCTGCAAATATTCTTTAGGGTTTAACCATTAAACATATGTAATTACATACCTCTGATAGCATTTGCAGGTAATGGCTCCATCTGGTAGCAGCGGTAATCATTGCCAACTCTTAAGAAAAATTCAAGGGTGATTACAACTGGTTCTACGGCTGCAACTGCAACTGATACTGCAACTAGTTCTGAGACTACAACTGCAACTGCAACTTAGGGTTTTATGAGGAAACCCTAATTTTTCAAACTTTGGATTTTGAAATTCTGATCCAGGGGATAGATGCGCCGAGTTGAGGCGAGTATGCTGGTGTAGTCAGAATTTTGAAAAACCAACTTTTACCCCCTCAAACTTGATCTGCAGATTTCTGGACTGGTGCTTCTGGTTTTCTGGTACTTCTGGTACTCTGGTTTTTTGGTTTTCTGGTACTTTGTGAAACTAGGGTTTCACTTTCCAGGAGATCTAGCCACTGAAATGGTGCGCTGATGGTGCCAAAATGATCCTTGGGGGAGGGCGCAACTTTCTAGGTGGTTTTGGAGTTGAAAAGCTTCACTTTTGAAAAACCCTAATTTGCAGGTATGGCAACAGTGACATTTTTCTCTTGCGAAATATGCTTCCTTCAGGTTGGCTCTGAAACCATGTTAATGTTTATGCCATTATTATAGTTCTTTGCATTTCAATGGATAATAGCAACATAAGAACAAGATCACCGAGAAACACACAATCACAAGAGACACAACATTTATCATGGGAAACCCTCTAGGGGAAGAGAACCTAGCAAAACTTCCTTAATATAGATAGCCAATACAATGCCAAGATATCTTTATGGTAAAACAGAAAGTCCTCTCCAAGATATGTGCCTCTCTCTCCTTTGTTGGTAATAGATCAGAACTTGTCTCTCAAATTGATCAAGTGAGTTATGTTCAAATGAGGTGCTATCCTCCTTTATTTATACAAGTTCTGGCACGTGTGAAGTGTCTCTTCACTGGCAGGGCCGACTTCTCAATCTGGGTGGGTAAACCCACCTTTATTATATTTTTGGGTCTCTTAATTAACTGTTGGGGCCTACTTCTTATTCTACCTATTACAATTGTCTTATGTGATCAATCCACAATGGGGATTGATCCTATGAATAAAATATCAATAATAATAAGAATACTCTTTGCAGTTACATTATTTCAACAATCATAAGGGTGAGCGAATTCGATCCTCACCTATTTTTTAAGTAATAAAAAATTTTGGTGTTCCAAAATTCTTCCAATGGGGAGGAATGCACCAAGAGGATCCAAGAATGCTCACAGAGGTCCAGAAAGATATGGAATGCCCACAGAGGTCCATAATGGTTCGAAAATCCAAAATATTTTACTATCCCAAATTCTCTCGAAAATTCCATCAATGTGCAGAGCTCGACGATATCTTTCCAACGGTGCAAAAATCACCTCAAACGGAGTTCGTATGCAAAGGTTATGAGTGGTCAAAGTTCTAGTCAAAATAGGTCAAAGGTCAAAGTCCACATGTGAAAAAATAGGGTGACACGTTCTAGTCAAAATAGGTCAAAGGTCAAAGTCAACATGGGAAAAAATAGGGTGACACACGTCACCAATGCAAGGGTGACACGTGGTACGTTATTGTTGGCACCTGACTAAGCAAGGTACAATACAAGTGGTCCAATTGCAGGTTGACAAGTGGCGCACAAGTGGTCCACTTCTATGAATATGGCAAGGATGAGCCAATGAGAGGTTTCCACATGGCAACCTCCCATTGGCCCGTAATGGCATGGTTTATTAAAAATTATGGAGTCGACAGGGGGTCAAACCCAAAACCTCCATAACCTCCATAAACCTTAATAAAACCCTATTACCAACGCGCCATCACAATGTTACTTAACCCTTGCATATCATTGAATGTATTTAAATTGTAATAAAGTTGTAATGGATGGAAAATATGGCCAAGGGCCTAAGCCCTC
>ML803160.1:219366-237724 GCA_009831015.1 Picea engelmannii
AGTTTTGTTTCCTTCCCATAGATGGAGTAATACTAAATAGTTATCTTCATCTTACAATAATGAAAATAAGAAAGTGAACTCAACTATGATTAGTTGCCAAGGGTGATGGGTGCCCTCTTTTCCTATATAATGGTATGGTCTGTCATTCCCAATGGAGTGTGTACAAATGTCGAATTTGACTACTCCACAGGAAATATTCTCATTACCACTTATTGGAAAATGCTATTTACTGACAAATTTACCAAATCCAGTGTACTCCATCGGGCTGTGGCTTAATGGTTGGGATGGGATGTCACCATGCAAACAGCTCAGATTCAAACCCAGGCAGGTGTACAGCCCTTGTGTATGTTGGGGGGGCGGGGGGGGTTGACCACCCGATGTTGGTTCCCCTATGTCATCAAAGGGGCTTAACACATGTCTGAGATGCCAAATTGGTCTAAGTGGACATTAAAACGATTCTATATAGTTTATCCTTTATAACATACATCCCAAGCACTGCAAAAAGCAAATGACAAGCTCACCAATAAATGGAAACAATTGCAAGCATTGGTACGATTTTGAGTTCAAATCCACTACCTGCTTACATCCAAGAGGAAAATGCACTGCTAAAAGCTATTCAGTTCTGCTTTGTCCATTTCACATGCAACTATGCTTTTTAAGACCCACACAGTAGCAAATGATTTGGTTGTGTGTGCGTTCTCTCTTTGAAATTCAATGAATTTGCAACATAGCATGATAGATAAGATTGATATATTTCAACATGTTCTTAGTGCCAAACTCACTTTAAGACCAACTTATTATTTATTCTCCAAAACCACTACATTTCAGCCACACAAGATACTGAATATCAGTCTATTTTTACATTGACTTAAGCTCTTCCTTGCTTTGCCACCACCATATATAATCTACAATTCCATTTATTGAACCTTTTCAAAGACTATTAAAAAGGAGCTTCAGTCCAGGACCCAGATTGTCAGATTGAAAACATTTACATCTCAGGACTGCCAATAGAGCAGGTGGAATTAGCAGGTCAGACATCTGTTACCTTCTCTGGATACAAAGGCATTATAGCCAGTGCAATTTTGAATAGTTACATGGATTCTATCCAATACTTGCCATTTTTTTAAGATTAAATTTATACTGCGCTGATCACATCCATACTTCAGTTATATCGCCAAACGATGTACAAGCCATAGAGTTTCCAAATAATTGCTGTCATTTCCTTGAAAAGGACAGAAAACATTAGATTCATTTTGAGGTAGCCCTAAAAAACAAATATAAAAAAAATCAGTTGTGATTAAAATTATCTCCCAATTTTAAGGCCTGATAGCTTTTTCTTATAGCCCAAAGTTGCTCTCCTGCTTGCTTCATAGTTGGTCTGTCTGATTTCATTGGAGCAGAACATTGAAATGCCAATTCAAACAACTTTTCCGCCACCATGTCTATTCCCGGAACTCTTACCAAGTGCACATCCAAAATTTCAGTTGCCCTACCAGCATTGAATTTGGCGAAAGCCTGGAAACGGCCACAAATGTCTTAGCATAGCCCCAAAATTAAATAGAAATAGCATAAGATAAGAAAGTTTATGTCTGCTGTAGCTTTGTAGAAAGAATCCATCCATTCTGCACAAACTAACATGCTTACCTACAACAATGAACCATAGAGCTTTTATATATTGGCTTCAGAAAGACATTCCAACATAAATTTAAAATTCAGAGAAGATGCTAAAAACCATATATTCCAAAGATTACCCATCTGATGGTGATCCGCTCCGCCATTTCCTTCTTGAACTCTATGGGGCGTCGTCCAGTAAGAATTTCTACTAGTAAAATTCCAAATGAGTAAACATCACTTTTCTGTGTTAGCTGATAAGTCTTCAGATAGTCTGGATCAAGGTATCCTGCAGTTCCCTTAACTTGAGTTGAAATATGGGTTTCATTTGCTTCTGATGGACCAATTCTGGAAAATCCAAAGTCAGCAACCTTAGCCCGGAAATTTTCGGCCAAGAGAATGTTTGAAGATTTTACATCTCGATGAATTATCTGCTGATCTGTCAACCATAATCACCATAGTACAACCAGTTAGACCCAAAAGCTTTTCATCGACTTTCCTCTCTAAATCATGAGCATACACCAAAAAGCATAGGAAATAAAAGAAAAAGTATCATGCACACCCACAGATGAAAAGAGAGAAAGCAATGAAAACGGAAGCAATCAGACGAGATCACAGAAGCACATGAGAGAAGTATTTGCTACCTATACATTCTGTGCACTCTATATTGTATTGTGTATATATAAAAAAAAGTACAATGGCTAGCATTTAAATAAATCTCATTCATAAAGGGAAAACTTGAATGAGAAGAAAAGATTTCTCATCCATAAATGTTAACTTGAATAAGAAGAAACACTAAAGAAGGAAAATGGTACAAGAAGAAAATGAAAAGGCTTATAATACAATATTACATCCACTTGTTTTACATTAATATTAGGAGTTCTCATTATTTCTTTCCTGCTTAGGAGAAAGTGACCTCACTTTATGCTGTGAGTGGGAAACTGCTGCTGAAAAGAGGATTTACACAACCACCTCGAGTAGGTAAGATCCCTTGCCAAGGTTACGAAACTCAACTCGGTGAAGAGCTTGAGGTGGCCAGAGAGTAAGAATTTGTCTCAGACTTTGCAAAAACTCCAAAAAAACTCAGGAAAAGTTTAAAAAAAAGACTATCAATTCCTCTAACAATCTGCTTGCAACTGGGAATCATCATCACACATTCCGACTGAATGTAGTTTTCATATAGGAAGCCCAGTTGGTGGGATTTGAGCTTCAGAATCAGAATAGTTATTGTTTGAATGGCCCTTTTTGAACTTTAAAGCATTCTTAGGGAGTGGAGGGGTGGTGGTTGCCCTCTCATATTTGCAGAACTTTCTAGTAGCTTCTGGCTTGAATCCAAAGGATCAATGTGTGATCTAGGACCGATTGATTAGTTTGTGTTTGATTTATGCTCCTAACCTCTGTATGAAGTATAGTAGAGTTTGGGATTGGATGGCTTCCTCTCTTCCACCGACGAAGTGGAATGTTTGCAAGGACTTCAACATGGTGGAGTGGGAGGATGACAAATTTGGCAGTCTAAGTTTAGTGGTCAGTGGTGCGGAGAAGCAAGCATTGTGTCGATTTAAGGACTCCCTTCAAATATTTGACCCCAATTGGAAACAAAAGTAGCTTGACTATGGCAATTGGTTCACTTGGACCAATTATAGATAAGGGCATGACTGAGTGCAGGCTAGATTGGATTGTTTCTATGGACCCTGGGACAATGTGTCCTTTGCAAGTAGGCTTCATCCAATAGATGTGTTGATGGATGTAATAATTTTGAATCACCTTCCAATTCAGACCATGGTTTCTTTGGGTCATGTTGTTCAATGTTGACTCACCTCCTCTATTCAAGTTGATCGTATCTCATTTGGAGTCACCAAATTTCCATGCCCTAATTCAAAGAGTTTGGTTCCTTTCCCCTAGAATAGTGAGAGCTCAAGGATGAATTCTTTGGTGGGAGGCCACTATTTCCCGCACTATTAAGTCCATGCATGGTCAAGGCTAGATGATGGCTCACAAAACAAGAAGAGTTGTAGGAAGCTTGACTTAGACTTGAGGAGGTTTGCATCATTCTGGAGTAGGATCTTCACAATGTTTCTCTTCAAGAGGAGGTTGAAAAGTTGGAGATGGCGGTGCACAGAGATGAGAACTATATTGCAAGGGGCATTGAGGTCCACTCCCACCTTCAGTGGATTTAGGAGGGGAAGAGGAGTCAAAAAAATTCTTTGACTTCCTCAAGCGTAAAGTGGCCGCAGACAAGTGCTTGGTCTTCACATGTTGGATGGCTCTCTCATAGACAACCCTTTTGAGGTCAGATGTATGTTAGTTCCCATTTTCATAATATTTTTTCCCCTTATGCTCTGACAGGTCAGCTAAGTGATCATCCAAAACATGAAGACCATGCTTGCAAAGCCCGACCTAGAACCCCTCCTTGTCTGCTTCTTTGCTAGTATGCATTACTCTAACTACCTCCTAGGTATGAGAATAACTAGCTAATGGGTGGGGGGAGAGGTGACTTTGATCAGAGGCTACCCAAGGACATCATAGAGAGTGGAGATGTGGGAGAATGTTGAACTAGGGCCTGGGTCAAGAAGGAGGGGGGAGTGGCAAGGAAAGATGGTATGCCAAAATTTTTTTGGAGAATGGATGAGTGAAACGCTCAATTGGCATCTTCTTTTTGAGATAAAGAGGTGTTTCTTATGTTGGAGAAGACAACCATAGGAACTTTTCAGAGCGGGCTAGGAGTGGTGACCATGGGTTAAAGGGTGACGAAGTTGGTTGTGGAGTGTCTTGCAAGCCTTGTCATACCATCGATTCATAGGGCAAGAGCTGGGTTTTGGGGAAGGGGAGATGGATCGAGTGGAGTGTGGGTATGACCTAAGGGCTGCTTCCAAATGATGGAATAGAGACAATCATATTTGGTTGATGTAGACTCTAGGGATGAAAACTGGGCCTCGAAAGGGAGCATCTGGTGGAGGTGGGATGAGAAGGTGTCAAGGTCCCCCTCATCAAAGAGGATAGTGGTCCAAGGTGGGCCCAAAGGAAGTGAGGTAAGGAGAGGAGGGGGTCATACCATAGGGAAAAGGAGATAATGTCATGGTCATCTAAGGGGATGGGGATTACCGAGAGATGGCTAATGAAAGGGAGTATGTCTTGGTTGGACATGACATAACTCACCAAACTAGTTGCCCCACCATGGGGAAGCATGTGAAGTAGCAGGATTCTGAGAAGCAGGAGAAGCCATTCAATATCAACAACTCATGAGATTCTACAAGCCATAAGAGGTGCCCCATAAACTATAATAGGCCCCAAAGTGTCATTCAACAACCAGTAAAGTCCCACTGACTTTGGATCTATCTCCTGAATATAGAATACATCCTTTGAGCAGTCACAAGGAGGAATCTAGAGAGCTCTGGTGCAGGAATTAAAGTCACCCAAAAGGGTAACCTCCCCAACCGTTGAAGACTAAATGATGCCAACATATAATTCCAAGTAGGAATCTTCGACTAGATCACTATTAATCACAAACTGAGATGAGGCTAGGGGAAGGTTGCAAACTACAATGTAGATATCTTTAGGGAGAAGGGCTAAGCTGCTAATCCAAATCCACATGAACCTATCAAACTCATCCGAGGCAACCATAGAAACAAATGGGATGGTGGATGGCCAAGACTAATGCATATACTAGGTGACACATGTCAATTTTCGTGAGGGGCATTCTCAAGAAACCTTTTTATAGACCACCATTGATTTTCTTAGAATGAGGCGTTCGAGTTCTTTATATACCTCAAATGTCTTCTAGATTTATGGTCACACCGCATTCATTCAGCTTATTTTCATACAAGTTCTTACTTGTAAACATCGCCCGATATCATGAAATTCCTCACAATTATCTATGATGTATTTCCATCTATCTACTATGTATGTGACCACCATTGATTTTCTTAGAATGAGCTATTTGAGTTCTTTATATACCTCAATGTCTTCCACACTGCCCCTCTCTCGTCAGATCCACATGTTCTTTCTCCTCCACAGTGAAACTCAATCTTCTACTTCTCTCTGACTTGGTCATAGCCCACTTCACTTCAGCTTGCTCTGATACCATGTAAGTTTTTTAAAGAGTACTTGCACACATTCATAAACACAAGTGGAGAGAATATGCAACATTAAGATAATGTTGCAATGAATGTAAATCATAAGAAGATCGAGATAGGTTTCCCATGTAAGGCTTACACATCACACCTGTTACCCCCCCATGCCTAAGGGTAGCTAGAGGAGATCATGTCTCATGGCCTGCAATGAAGACAATGATCCTGACCATGATGATGATCAACATGTCCACATATAGTAGCGCCCCTCAGATTGCCTCTTTTACTCTAGATCATCCAAGCTCATCACATCCAGTCGACTCAATGTATGGGAGATGGTAAGTCAATGTCACAGTGAGGTATGTTAGTCATTTTTTCATACGAGGTGTTGTGCTTAATTTACTATCTATGTGAATAAGGATCATTGGTTGAAGTTGGATAATGGATCATAAGCTCAAGAAGTTATGTTTGTTTCCTTGTTTCACCTTGGTGGCCAACATCTGTGCCTTAGTCCTGTGTTCTCACCACCCAGGGGAAAGGGTACAACTGGGGGACCCTCACAAGGGCAACATTTTGTTTCCCCACCATACTTGACACTTTCTGTCCTGGAGCCTATCACAGTGCACTAAACTTTGATAATGGGTCATGGTCCATTCTCTCATGAGAAGAGAGGCACGTGTGATGCAGAGCATTGAGTTACGCAGTGGCTCGACACATTCAGATACTAGCTCTCACATCTTCTGGACCTTGGACAATGGATAGATGGGCTTGATTTTGACAGATATAGTCATGATGGCACACTTATTGGCGGGGAGCCCTTACTCTAGACAGTGCACCCACACATTACCCAACCATTCGATGGAGGAAGTTGCACTTGGTTTGGCTTGGACAACATATAGATATGATGTACACCCTCCTCCACCATGCATACCATCTTTCACACCTTGGATGTTGGGCCTTTTTGATGATGACATCATGTTAGGGCTTCATGGAGATGTTGGGGTTTGCCTAGCACATGGACACCACATGATGATTTGAGGTGGCATGGCAATTCTACCTTGTTTGCACTTTGGATGACACATGGCCTTGGGAGGCCCTCCTTCACCTCTAGGAGGCTTGACATCACCACACATGTGGTTTTATGATTTATATTTGCATTTATTATTGTTGTAGAGGCTATTTTGGAGGGGTCACCCCCACTTGTAACTTAAAATTATAACATTTTGTGGACAATATCACTTGTTTACCTCATATAAATAGAGGAGGTGCTCATTTCATTTTATCATCATCACTTCTTCCTTCACAAAAGTGAGGAGGAGCTCTAGAAAAGTTAGCCTTCTTTTCTTCTTGTCTCTTGGATTGTTGGTGGATGCTTTACTTTCTTGGATGATCTTTGTTGCAACTAGGGTTTCTCTTGGCATAGCAATTTATGGAAGTAAGTAATTTGTCTACATGTCCATGAATTTATACTCATTGGAATAGATTTCCCGCAAGGAATCCGAATCCCCAATTAGAATCAACATGCGAGCCCTAGTGCTCAACCTACTAAAAACAGTAATTTGTGACAAATCATCCCGAAAAAAGTAAAAAGACTCAAAATGTCTCAAGGATCCACAATATGTGCTCAAAATCTGAATTTGGGGCCTGGAGCCCAAACTGCTAAAAATAGAAAGTTCTTGCATGTCGCCCAAAAAAGTGTTATCGGGCCTAGAATCATGCAAGCACCATCCTTATATGCTAAGAACTGCTCCAAACTATCAAAGACCCACTCAAACCGTGTCTCCTAAAAAGTAGCAACACCTATTGTATGTAGACATCTCTCTCAAAATGTATGGGAAATCAAGCCAACTCTCTCTCTGAACTAAGCGACCATGTACCGATCATATACATGCCTCTGATGGGAACCAACTTCTGCTAACCGCGAGTGCTAAACTCTGGGAGAATCTCAGAATGCCAGCCAAACTAGCATATGCTGGCTCTTAACCTTCAAGATTTTCAAGGGAGAAAATCTAGGGGTTAACAGGACCTAATAAGCAGAGAAACTTTGAATGGAGGTTGGCCAAAAGCCGGATCATCCAATGGTCAGGATCAGAAAAACGAGGCTCTAATACTAATGTGACAAAAAATGTTCATCTGCTAAGAAAACATCCAATGTAAAAAAGACAAATAACAGAAATCCATATAGGATAGTCTTTAATAAAATTATGAATAACGAGATAAGATGATTACAATGATCCTCATGGCAATATACATATAGGCATTGACTGGCCACAAGGTGAAAAGGTATATCTCTTTCCCTTTCATTAATTAACCATTAATTAGTATTGTTGCTAATATTATGATTATTATTATGTAATATTTATATGTATATATTTTGCGTGTTATTATTGTTGTTGCAAAACATTAATTGTTGTTATATATTATTTCACTGTTGTAATTTATCAATAGTCGTTGAATTTATTGATTATCCAGTGTCTCAGAGGTCATTAATGAGTTATATAACTTGGTAATTATGCTTTGGATTGTTTATTGTCTCGTACAGGTGAACCAATTACCTTGTTGTGTTCCTTACCTCTTCTAGACCTTGTTAACCCCTAGATTTTCACCCTTGAAAATCTTGTGGGTTAAGAGCCAACATGCACTATTTTGGTTGGCATCCTGACATTCTCCTAGAGTTGAGCATTTTGTTTTAGCAAGAGGTTGGTTGTCATCAAAGGTAGGTATATGATCGGTACATGGTTGTTTGTTCAAAGGTAGAGTTAGCTTGGTTTCCCATGCATTTGAGAGAGATGTCTACATACATTAGGTGTTGCTATTTTTTAGGAGACACGGTTTGAGTGGGTCTCTTGATAGTTGGAGTAGTTTTGAGCATATAGGGAGAGTTCTTGCATGATTCTAGGATCGATAGCAATTTTCCAAGCAACATGCAAGAACTTTCTATTTTTAGCAGCTTGATCTCCAAGCCCCGGATTCAAATTCTGAGCACATATAATTGATCCCTGTGATATTCAGAATCTTGTGGGCCTTTTTTGGGATCATTTGGCACATATCTCTATTTTTAGCAGGTTGGGCACCAGGGCTCGCATGTCAATTCTTATTGCGGATTCGTGTTCCTCGTGGAAAATCGAATCCAATGATTATAATATCATGGACATGCGAGGACTTTCTATTTTTAGCAATGTTTATTTTTAGTAGTAGACACATGATGGTGGTCTCCTAATCATTCAGAGCATTTGTGGAGAGTTTGGGTCAATTTCAACGAGTTTCAAACTTTTGCAACCAGATGGCTATTTTTGGAAATTTCTATTTTTAGTAGTCATTGTCATCTCCAGCAGTGCCAAGTGGAAAGCTCAAATTTCGACATGTGGGAGAGTATCAGGATGATGTGGCATCTAAATGGCATCATGGACCAAGGGCGCATTTTCCAAGGATTATGTATTAAATGAGAATTAAATAAGCTAAAGACGTGGTGCATGGGTGAGGTGGCATTGTCTGGAGAAAGTTTAGCCACTCAAGGTGATATGGATTATTTTGAGAACGATATAAAGGAAGAAATATAATAGAGATATAACAAGGAAATACACAGAGATATGGCACGGAACACAGTAACACAGTGAAACTCAAATTCTATTAATGACTGTCTAAAAATACAAAAGATTGTAAAATGCAAAAGCACACAAGCTAACTAGAATAGTGGTAGCGTATCTCTGAGAAGAGTTGTGTCGGCTATGCTCATTTGCAAGAAGTTGATTACAATGAGGCTCCAAAGGCCCTTTTAACATAAAGCATAATTGAGAAAACCCTAACCCTGGGAGATGAAACGCCAAAAGGTTTGTGGTCCCCAACGGGGATAGTTGATACGTCAACTTTATAAGGGTGTAACTTTTGCATACGATCTCCATTTGGGGCGCTCAACACCTCATCGAAAAGATCTAGCTAAGTACACATTTTGTTCGACCTAGACCATGGCATTTCTTGACTGGTGCTGAGCAGAGGTGGGATTTCAAATCCTCGAATGTTTTTTGTTGGGGCGCAGACCACACAAACTTGGCCTTCGCTCCACCTTTGGTCACCTGGCTTAGGACCCAAGCAATATGAGAGAACCCCAACACAAACCAACGGTAGAAGTTGGCCAGGCCCAAGAAGCTGCGGAGCTCGGTCATTGTCTTCAGGGCTGACCAATCATGGATGACTTGGATCTTGGTTGGATCCACATGTACACCCTGCTCATCCATGATGTATCCCAGATATTGGATTCTCTACATGCCAAAGGAACATTTCTCCAAATTGGCATATAACTCGTGTTGTCACAAGGTGCCCAAGACCTGCTTAATATGCTCCAAATGTTCCTCCCAGGTTTTGTTGAAGATGAGGATGTCATCCAAATATACAACCACAAAGGAGTTTGTGAATGGCCGTAATATATCATCCATCATTCGCATGAATGTGGTCGGAGCCTTAGTCAAGCCGAAAGGCATGACCAACCACTCAAAGAGACCTTCTTTAGACTTGAAGGTCGTCTTCCACACATCAATTTACTTAATCGGCACCTGGTGTTAGCCCGACTTCAGATCAATCTTACTGAAAAAACTTGGCTCCCTTGAGTTGATCGAGAAGATCATCAATCCGAGGAATTGGGTATTGGTTCTTCACTGTGATCTTGTTCAGGGCTCTGTAATCAATACAAAGTCGCCATGTCCCGTCCTTCTTCTGTACCGGAACAATTGGGCTCCTGCAAGGTGAGGAGCTTGGTCTGATGTGGCCCTTCAAAATTAATTCTTGTATCTGGCGTTTGATTTCTTCATTCTCCATAAGAGAATGCTTATACACAGGGTCGTTAGACAGAGGAGCACCGGGTGTCAGATCAATTGAGTGCTTTACCTGACAGTGCATAGGAACCCCAGTAGGTGAGGTGAATGTCTTTGTATTCCTCTATTATCTTGTCCACCTGTCACTGTTGTGCAGAGAGACCCCGTGCAAAGCTTTCAATGGTTGCAATGACCTTCCGTTCACCTGTCAATCGAACCATAAAGAGGACAAACCTCTCGGTCTGAGAGACCACCTTTCTACACTACTTCGCAGAGATCAGAGAGATTGCAACCTTTGGGACTGCCTTTGGTACCCTGTAGAGTTGATCTCCCAAAGTAATAATGACACTACGGGGCCTAGATTCATAAGCAACATGACACTTCCACATATACAATTGTCCTAACAAAACATCACAAAATTCAAGGGGTGAAACAACACACAATACCTAGTCTTTGAAGGGTTTGATGATGTAGTGTAGCCAACATTGTTGGCTGACATGGATGTCTCGCCCCTAGTTGAGCCAACAGATGGTGTATGGTTGAGGATGTGACATCATTGTTAGGTTCAACCTCTTGACAATCTCTGCTGAGATCAGGTTCTTATGGCTACCATTGTCAACAATGAAATGGAGTTGGGTACCCTTCACCCACATCTGTGAGTGGAAGAGGCACTCCCCTTCTTTAGGCTTCTCCGGTTCCTCTGGCTGGACTTTTGTGGTAGCAATGGCGACATTGGGTTCCCCGACAATGATCCGCTTTCCCTTTTCCAGTTATAAATCAAAGTCTGAGTCAGCATCTAACCCTGGGGCTTCTGCCTCAGCCAACAATGGTTGTTTGGAGCGACATTCATTAGTATTGTGCCAAGGGATTTTGTGGAACTCGCACCACTTTCCAGTGTCCTTCTTCGACTTCCCAATACCCTTCTTTGTTGGTGGCTTGGGTTGGTTATCCTGGGGTTGGACATCCTTGCTATGTTCTTTGGCCTGGGAGTTAGGGTCACCCTTACCATACTTTCGTTGTTGCGTATTTGCAGACATGAACTCTCGCTTGTTCTGCTGCTTAAATTTCTACTCGATTTTGACAACATACTAATAAGCGGCTCCCAATGACAAGATGTCCAAAAACTCAATTTCGGTTTGGATGTACCTGTGTAGAGCCCCGCGGTATTTTAGGACCAAATGTCGCTCGGAGTCTTTGATACCCAGCTTGGTGAGCAAGGTATGGAAGGTATTTGTGAACTCCAACACCATTTGGCCCCTCTCTTGGCTCAATGTGGTCCATCTCATGTACTAGTCATCATAATTTCCAACACGGTAATATTGTTCCTTGGGGGCATCAACAAAAGCCACCCAAGTGGGTCCTAGCCCAAAAATTGAAAACTCTTCCTTGGCATGTTGCTCACAGTAAGCCTCCCACCAATCTCTGACATGGGGAAGGGCCTTAAGGAGCGCGAAGGTGATTTTTTCACTGTTGAAAAAATTTTGGACAAAGATAACCCTCTCGCAGACTTAAGCATTTTTTCAAAGCATCGACGTCTATTTGGCCTTCAAATAAAGGAATATCAAAGTTAACCTGTACCTTGAAGGGCATCGCACCTATGAAGTGACTGTTGGTTGAAGGTGCTTCCGTTATTGTCGGTAGCCGCCAAAGGATCTGGGCGAAATTATCCATCATCTCGTTCCTCTGTTGCACGAGGGCTTCCTCAAGCAACAATTTGTAAGGATCTCCTGCCTCGTTGTCCCTCTTTTCTTCCGCTGTTAGAGGTTGCTTGGGTGTGCAGAGCGACTGTCTTCAAAACAAACTCGAAACCCAACTCTCTATACCCTGACCTCGTCGGGGACATGCACTAAGAATGACAAGGAGCATACTATTCTGATACCACTGATTCCGAATTATTTTGAGAATGATATGGAGGCATAAATATAACAGAGATATAACAAGGAAATACACAGAGATATGGCACAGAACACAATAATACAGTGAAACTCGGATTCTATTAATGACTGTTTGAAAATACAAAAGACTATAAAATGCAAAAGCACACAAGCTAGCTAGAATGGTGGTTAGCTTATCTCTGAGAAGAGATGTGTCGGCTATGCTCATTCGCAAGAAGTTGATTACAATGAGGCTTCAAAGGCCTTTTTAACATAAAGCATAATTGAAAAGCCCTAAACATCCAAAACCTATCCTCGAGAGACGAAATGCCAAAAGGTTTGTAGGCCTCGATGGGGATAGTTGATACGTCAACTTTCCGAGGGTGTCACTTTTTCTTACGATCTTTGTTTGGGGCACTCGATACCTCGTCGGAAAGGTCTAGTTGAGGAGTACACATTTTGTTCGGCCCATACCATGCCTCTAGCTATCATTTGGGCGTCGTTGTGCCCAAAAAACGTTGTTTAAGGCCTCAAAATGGCCTTGGAATTGCAGGACCCGAAAAAGTGTAGAAAATTGCCAAAATGGATAATTGTGCTTTGAGCCAGTGGAAAAGGTGGGTGGCCACCAATGTCCACCTGGATCACAAGGCTAATTTTTCTCACTCTATTCCTCACTTTCCATATTCTCGCTTTCCATGCAAATAGTTTCTAAAAATTCTCCCTAAATTGCTTTTAAATGCAAATTTCCTAGATTTTAGGAAATCCCTAAAAAATAGGGAGAATTTCCCTTTAACTCATAACTCCCTCATCACTTGGCCAAATTTAACAATCTAACATGCGTTGGAAAGATAAAATTATCCTTTGTGCATCTTAGTCATTATTTAACTCACCATGCGCATACACTCTCACTCATAACTCACCTATGTGAATTACTCAGTCACACTTATTCCCTCATGCACATTAATTCCTAAATTTCTCACTCACACTTATTCCCTCATGTGCATTAACTCCTATTTTCTTCATACTCCTCTCCTATATATTGGATAGTCTTCATTGGTTATTGGTCGGATATTGCAGTAGTTGGCATAGTGTTTCTTGTTGATGTTTTGGTAGCTGCGGGAGGTACTTTCCTTCCTAGATGACCTTTCTTAGACGAGAAGAAGATTCCAGAAGCAAGAGAACCATTGAACAGATGTGGAAATACCCTAGAAGAGAAGTCGGCCCAGAAGAATAAAGAATAAATAAGTGACACCTTCCCAAAAGAGAAGTCGGCCCAGTGAAGAGGACAGGAAGGCTTTAAATAGGAGGCGCCTTAGCTCATTTGGACACACTCACTCACACTCTCTCATCTACACAGAAGTAAGGCCCAAGCGTAAGGAAGGGTGACACAGCCGCTGCAGTGACAAAGATTTTTCTTGTTCAGTCTTTCTGGTATTTCTCTCTTGTGCACTACCCTTGGAAAAGGTGCGCTATCTTGGTATTGTGTTGTTGTTGCAACTGGGTGGTATTTCTGGTTGTACCTTGAGCTAACCTTTGTGCTAGGGTTTATTTGTTGGTTCATGATTGGATTTTCTTTGTGAACATAATCTATCTAAGAAAGGTTGTTGGGTTTTTCCCCCATTTGGGGTTTTCCTAGGATAAATCTCTTGTGTTCTTTTGTCTTTTGTTTATGCCGCTATTGCTCAGTACATGATATATATAAGTTAATGGTAAATAAGTAAAAGAACACTGGTAACCCTAATGCTATGAAAAGAAAGAAAATCTAGCATGGTATCAAAGTGGGTTACCTTCAAAACAATTTGACCATTGGAAGGAAGATCACTGCAGCAGTACCTTGCAGTTGCAATACTTTGTCAAGCTCGTTGAGCACTATACCAAGGTTGTTGGGGATAATTATTTCATAGAGCAATGCACCCTACCCTAGCGCACCCCCTGAAACCCTCAGCATGCAGTTTGGTGAAGTTTGAAAAATCGAGATTTTTTAGTGCTAGGGCTTCTACCAGCGAAAAATGTCAACCAACATGAGAGTTGAAGATAGATTGGATGGAGAAAATAACTTCAGATCCCGGAAGCACAAAGTTATCCTCATTCTAGAAGAGAATGAGTTATTGGATCATATCAAGCAGATGCTTCCAGAACAAGAAGCTGAAGAGAACAAGTCAAAGAATGAAGAATTTGTATTTGTTTCAGCACTCACGGGAACTATCACTCAAGGGAGTGACACTTGGCTCATAGATAGCGGTGCTTCCAAGCACATGACCAAATCCAGAAATTCTCTTTCAAGTCTGACAGAAAGGACCTCATCTCTTCAAGTGGAGCTTGTAGATGATTCCAGGCATGCAGTCAAAGGCATTAGAGAAGCCTCCCAACAACTTGACTCAAGTAACCGTCCTTTAATTAAAGTTATTTTGTTTGTACAGAAATTAAAGAAGAATTTACTTTCCATCTCTACTTTAGAAGATAAAGGCTTTTAGAGTAGCTTTTGTGGATGGCCAAGTTCTTCTATCGCCCAAGAATTCAAGCATTGAGAAAGCTACCGTGATTGGTGTTCGAGAGGGAGGACTATATAAATTGAAGGGACATCAAGAACAAGCCCTTGTACACAACAGTGTTAGCTCAAGTGACCTATGGCACCAAAGACTTGTTCACATAAACTATAAAGCACTACCGATATTGAGCAATATGGTTACAGGTCTACCTGACATTCAAGTAGAACGTGATGGAGTATGCAAAGGTTGCGCACTTGGCAAGAATGTCAAGGGAAGCTTTTATAGCAGTGACAACAGGTCCATGGGTATCTTGGACATCATACACTTCGATGTATGCGAACAGACAATGGTGTCATCTTTAGGCAACTTTGTATACTATGTCTTATTCATAGATGACTATTCTCGAAAGACAGGGATCTACTTCTTGAAAACAAAAGATGACGTCTTCAACAAGTTTCAGGAATTCAAGGCTTTAGTTGAAAATCTCTCTGAAAGGAAGATTAAAGTCTTGAGATCTGATAATGGAGGTGAGTACACCTCAAAGGAGTTTAAAGACTTTTCCAAAGAAGCAAGGATTAAGGAGCTAACAACTCCCTACAACCCCCAGCAGAATGGGGTTGTATAAAGAAAGAATAGATCCATTGTAGAAGAAACAAAAGCGATGATCCATGACCAAGGCCTAACCATGCACTTATGGGAAAAAGCATCCAGTACAACTGTGTATGTCCAAAATAGAAGTCCTCACAAGATATTAGGGAACAAGACACCTGAAGAGGTGTTCACTGGAAAGAAACCAGAAATCAGTCACTTGAGGATTTTTGGTTGTCTAGTGTTTATAGATGTTCCAAAGGAGAAGAGAACGAAGTTGGAACCTTCAGGAAAGAAGGGCACATTCGTTGGATACAGTGAGACTTCGAAGCCTTCAGGAGATCAAGGGAGTCTCGCATGGATGAGGATCAAGAGGAGTAGGAGGCTCCAAGGGAAGTAGTCATGGAAGACTCTATACCAGAGGAACCCATTCCAGAAGTTCAGAATGAGATGATAGAGCCAGAGAGACCTGTAGATCCACCCAGAGAAGCTACAGTCAAAAGAAAGAGACTAGCTTGGCTCCGGAACACCTTACAGGAAGCTGAAGGACATGCAACTCCCAAAGGCTCTTTTAGAGAGAGCAAGAGACCACAAAAGTTTTCCAGTTTTGTGGCACTAATGAGCAACATCATTGATTCAGAGCCTTCCACCTTTGAAGAAGTTGTTGAGAAGCAAGAATGGAAGGATGCCATGATGGAGGAGTATCAGTCCATCATGAAGAATGATGTGTGGGACGTGGTTCTGAGACCATAAGGGAAGTCAATAGTAATTTCCAAATGGATCTACAAGATCAAGCATGTTGCAAACGATAGCATAGAGAAGTACAAGGCAAGATTTGTGGCTAGAGGATTCTCCCAGAGAGGGAGAAGAATACGATGAGACATTTTCTCCTATAGCAAAATACACTTCCATCAGATTGATTATTGTGATTGCTTTCGCAATGGGATGGAAATTACAATAGATGGATATCAAGACTAATTTCTTGAACGATGTAATAGAGGAGCAACCACAAGGTTTTGTGATCCATGGGAAAGAGTCCCATGTTTGCATCAACATAGTTATATAGACTAGATCATGAGCACCATCATCATCATCAGCTGCATCATCTCTCGAAACCATACTCTATCTGAGTAATCAGACATGATGCTCACTCCACAGAGTGATACAAGAGCCATTCTTCTAATCTAGAAGAGTAAATGTTCTGAACCATTTTCTGTCTGGAAAATCTCTATTCATCATTCATCTAGATGATAATTATTTCCAATAAACTGTTGATAGTCTTCAAGGCAATTAGAACAAACTAGAACACAATTGTGTCTATCCATAGTAGTACATAACTACAATCCAGTGGTACACTACCACACCAAGTAACACACAAGTACTTAATCAGCAACGTATAGTCACGAACAGTGGAACACATCCACCACAGTAGTATACATCTACTGTCATACAGTCTTCATAACAATCATCTGATACCAACCTGCACAGAAACAATGTAATGATATAAACTGAATCATCTGGGCCAATCTTTCACTCACATCTGTGAGATCTGAAAGAATATCTGCCCTCGGAGTAGAACAATGAGATATCTGGACTATTCTTCTCAAGCAAGGAAGAATAATTGTCCTGTCTTCTAAACCTGGACCATTCCCCGCCCTAAGCCATTCTACCTACACTAATCAAAGTGCACCCTAGAGAGAATGTATAAACCCTAAGGAATGACTGTCCCTAATTGTTGAGCCTGGACCATTCCCCACCCTGGGCCATTCTTCCTACACTAATCAAAGTGCACCCTAGAGAGAATGTATAAACCCTAAGGAATGTCTGTCCCTGATTGCTGAGCCTGGACCATTCCCCACCCTGGGCCATTCCTCCTACACTAATCAAAGTGCACCCTGGAGAGAATGTATAAACCCTAAGGAATGACTATCCGGACCATTTCCTCTGTTAACCACAAGAGGAAAAGACTGTCCTGTATCAACCTCCAAAACGGACCATTCCTCATGTTAACCACAATGAAAAATCGTTGTCCGGTGAGGCGGGCCAGTCTTCTTGAGTAACCCTCAAGAAAAGAGACTTCCCTAGACCACTCCCCATGTTAACCACAATGGGAAGTCGTTGTCTATGATACACCAACAATTTGGACCATTTCCCATGTTAACCACAATGGGAAATCGTTGTCCGTCAAAAATTTCAATCCACTTTCCGAACAGGAAAGCATCTGTCCAAGATGGACTATTTTTCAATCTTGCAAATGAATGTCCTCAATAATATTTTCAGTGCTCCCTCCCAACCTGGGAATCATCCCTTCCTTTTTCAATAAGAAAGTCGTCTCCACGAGCTCCAGCTTGAGTACGCAAACTCTTTCATCTTGGATAGAAGCTTTAACAAAATGTCTGCTTATCTGCTCATCTGTGGAGATATGTATTGGAGAACCAGTATCTCCTTTCTGGACTTCATCACGAATAATGTAATGCTTGATTTTAAATGTACTTTAGTCTGGAACACTGATTTTCTCTGAAGGTTTCATGTAGCTTTGAACAATAGAGTATATCATTGTTGGAAAACTAGAACATATCCATGTGGCACTTCTTTTGTCATCATGAGATACGATCTACTGAGTAATCATCTTGATGTTATAGAAAATCTTCACCACGCTTCTGTTGTGCACTGGAGGTTCTCCACCAAGTTATCTTCTTTTATCTGCATAAAAGGGTCTCTTTCCGGTACGCCTCAAAGTCTTGAGATTACTCTTCATACGCTCTTTATTCAATTTTTTCTAGAGAACATTCTTTGCATTCATCTGATGTAGAACTCCAACTCATGGATGTTGCGGATGATATAATGACTCATGTAGAGATAAGTCTGGTTTACTGGAACAAGTAATCATCATAGTCTTCTCCCTCCATCTGGGAGAACCC
>ML803160.1:237774-261258 GCA_009831015.1 Picea engelmannii
ATGTATGAGAGATGCAACCATAAACACAGATATATAGTAATGCACGATTTCTATTAATGAAAGAAATGTACAGAGACTGTAAAAATACAGAGTGAAAGACTCGCTAGAATGGTGGCAGCTTACCTCTGAGAAGAGATGTGATGGCTACTCGCATTCGCAAGAAGATCATTACAATGAGGCTCTGAAGACCTTTTTACAATAAGCAAGAATTCCCCAAACCCTAGACATCCAAAAACCTAACCCTAGGAGATGAAGTGCCAAAAGTCATGTGGGCCCCGTTTGGGTAAGTGAGTACATCAACTTCTCGAGGTCGTAACTTTTGCATACGATCTTCGTTTTAGGCGTGCGATAGCTCGTTGGAAAGGTATCATTGAGGAGATTCATTTTGGGGGTTCAATCATTCCTTTGACTGTCATTGAGAACCTCGATCTTGAAAAAACCTTCATTTGGACCTTCAAAATGGCCCCGGAAGTTAAAACCTGCTAAAAATAGTAAATTGTCAAAATTGCCAGAAAGTTGTTTTGAGCCATTTGGAAAAGGTGGGTGGCCACCGATATCCACCTGGATCAATCCTCCCTCCTTAGGAAGCAATGGTCTCCATTGCGTTGAGTTCTCGGGGGAGAGGGAAAAGCGTTTGTTGAATCTGCATCTTGGTGAGTTGCTTGTCTTGTTGGAGACGCAGCGTTGCTCAGTTTGTGGAAATCTGTCACGAACCTGTTGAGGTTGAGGTTGTTCAACAAGTCGAGATACATGAGAGAACGATGTGCAGAAGGAATCTCCACACTTTGCTGCAGCCTTGTCATCCTGTTTCTGTTGGATAGAAGGTGCTTTGGGCAAGCCTGTAGTGGTTGCAGTGTCCTTTTGTTCTCCTTTTGAAAAGATTGTCAAGAAGCTGAATTTTGCAATATGAGATACTACCTTGTGGCACTTTACAGGTGGAACAGTAGTCAGAACTACCTCTGGTATTCTGTAGAGATGACCCCCCAAAGTAACAATGACACTACGGGGTCGAGACTCATAAACAGCGTGGTGTCTCCACATATATGGTTGGCCCAAGAGAACATCACAGACATCCAGTGGAGCAACATCACATAAAACCTCATCCTTGAAAGGTTGGATGCCATATGACAATCGGCATTGTTGGCTGACACAGAGATCTCGTCCTTGTCGAAGCCACCTGATGTTGTATGGCTACGAGTGTGGTGTTGTCGATAATCCCAACTATTTGACGACCTCTGCTGAGATGAGGTTTTTCTGGCTTCCGCTATCAACAATAAAATGCAGCAGGGTCCCCTTCACCCACATCTGTGAATGAAAAAGGCGCTCCCCCTCTTTAGGATCTGTTGGCTCTTCTGGTTGAATTTCCGCGGTCGCGACAATAGCAGTGGGGTCTGCGTCAATGATCTGTCCTTTACCAGTATTTTCAAAATCAGATTATGAATCAGGGTTCGGCTCCTTGTCTTTGATCTCAGCCACCAATGACTGTTTTGAGCGACATTCATCGGTGTTGTGCCAGGGGCTATTGTGGAAATCACACCATTTTTCGGTGTCCTTTGTCTTCCTGTGACCCTTCTTTTCCTGTGTCTTGGACTGGTTTTCGGGAGACTTTTTGTTAGGGCCGTCTTTGTCATACTTTGGTTGTTGCGGATTTGCAGACCCAAATTCCCGTTTGTTCTGGTGCTTAAATTTCTGCTCAATTTTAACAGCATATCGATAAGAAGCACTGATTGATGAGATGTCCATAAAATCCATTTCAGTCTGGATGTATCTGTGTAGAGCCCCACGGTATTTCAGAACCAAATGTCGCTCAGAGTCTTTGATACCCAGCTTGGTGCGCAAGGTATGGAAGGTATTGGTGAACTCTGAAACTGCTTGGCCCCTCTCTTGCCGCAGTGTGGTCCATCTCATGTATTGGTCCTCATAGTTGACAACAGGGTAATACTATTCGTTTACCGCATCCACAAAAAAATCCCAAGTGGGATCGGCCCCATAAATTCCAGACTCCTCTGTGGAACTTTGCTCCCAGTAAGTTTCCCACAAATGTTTGACACGAGGGAGAGCTTTAAGGAGTGCGAAAGTGATCTTTTCTTTGTCGGAAAAATTGTGAACGGAGAAATAACCTTCTAGCAAAGTTAACCATTTTTCTAAGGCTTCTACATCTATCTGTCCTTCAAATACAGGAATATCAAAATTAACTTGTACCTTGAAAGCCGAGGTGCCTCCAAAGTGGCCACTTGATGAAGATGCGCCTGATGCTATCGGCAAGCGTTGAAGGATGTGGGAAAAATTCTCCATCATTTCGTCCCTTTGTCGCGTGAGAGCTTGCTCAAGCAACAGATTGATAGGATCGTCTGCTCTGTCGTTTTTCTTTTCTTCCGCCATTGAGGGTTTCTTGGGTGTGCGAGAGCGATTGTCTTCAAGAGAGACAAGCTCGAGACCCAACTTGCTATACTCGGACCTCGTCGGGGACATGCACTGAAAAAAAAATCAAGAGCAGCCTGCTCTAATACCACTGATCCGGATTATTTTCGGCACGAAATGAGATCAGAGATATAATAAAGAAATGCACAGAGATATCGTAGATATTCAATAATATAACAGAAATGTATGAGAGATGCAACCATAAACACAGATATGCAATAATACACAATTTCTGTTAATGAAAGAAATGTACAGAGACTGTAAAAATATAGAGTGAAAGACTCGCTAGAATGGTGGCAGCTTATTTCTGAGAAGAGATGTGACGGCTACTCGCATTCGCAAGAAGATCATTATAATGAGGCTATGAAGGCCTTTTTACAATAAGCAGGAATGCCAAAAACCCTAAACATCCAAAAACCTAACCCTAGGAGATGAAGCACCAAAAGTCATGTGGGCCCCGTTTGGGTAAGTGAGTACATCAACTTCTCGGGGTCGTAACTTTTGCATACGATCTCCATTTTAGGCGTGTGATAGCTCGTTGAAAAGGTATCGTCAAGGAAATTCATTTTGGGGGCTCAATCATGCCTTTGGCTATCATTGAGAACCTCAATCTCGAAAAAACCTTCATTTGGACCCTCAAAATGGCCTCGGAAGTTAAAACCTGCTAAAAATAGTAAATTGTCAAAATTGCCAGAAAGTTGTTTTGAGCCATTTGGAAAAGGTAGGTGGCCACCAATATCCACCTGGATCAAGGAGTTACCATGTCCCTATCAATTACTGCAGGTTGGGACGATTTTAGGAGGAAGGGTACGATTTGAAGATTCAATCATTGTCAGATCTAGGAGGCTATAGGCAAGATTTGAGCTTGAGACTTCTCTCAAGTGCTTTTGGATGCCCGATCTATCATCTGGGAGAGTTTCAGGCGATTTAGAGGGGCCATTCAGCTAGGCCATACTATTGGCCATATCCAGGGTTTCAGGAGGGTCGTACCATTCCAGGGTTTCTGCAGTTTGAGGAGGAAGCTTCAGTGTTTGAGCTACACACTTCAGGAGGAGGATTCTCTTGCCTTGATCTATCATTGGGGAGGACTTGACAGCATCAGGAGGTCTATATCTTTAGGAGGGTCGAACCCTTGGTGTCCTTGTCTTCAATAGGTTGTACCAACAATCACAGGCCGTACCAGTGACTTGAAGATAGGCCGAAACCCAGATCTAATAGTTGAGCGTTCATATTCTATTGGAAACCTTTGGGAGCCTTGGTTTGTATCTCTGGGAGCATTTTGTATACAACTCTAGTATTATCTTGAAGCCATCTATTCAGATCTGCTTCACTATTGTATCAGGTGCTTGCTTTCATATAATAAAGTTCAGCTATTTGCTTGTGATTCCTATCTTGTGTATTGATGATGATCTTCATGTAATGGCAATGATGTTTATGTGAACCCATGGTCAAACAACTGAATAAACCCTAAGCCGAAATATTCATGTCAACCTGCATACACAAACAATAAGAATCAAATCAGTGGTCAGTTAGTGGTTCCAAGCAAAAAAAATTGGCTTGGGATCATTACAGACCCAGTCTCTTGCTAAGATTCAAAATCTTAAGGCCCAAGAGGCTTTGCACCTTATGTTTTTGATCTTAGTCATTTGATCCTTGACCTAGGTTATCTAGAAGACGGAAAACGACATCTAGGGCCCAAGAGGCTTTGCACCCTAGAAATCATTTTCTTGAAGGTTTAGTTCTAAGGCCCAAGAGGCTTTGCACCTTAGGGTTTGAACCTCATTCTTCTAAATTATCTAAGTCTTTCCTCAAGTGTTTCACGCTTGAGTTCATTTGCCCTCGAAAAGACAATGGCACTAGTCTACAACCCTCCTTGTGGTGAAAAGTACCTTTAGAATTAGCATTCTCTCTCTGAAAGTGATTTGATTAACCCTACTAAATCTAATTTTAGCAAACAAATGATATTTATTGCTACTGTTATAAAAGTTTACTACAGCCACTAGGATTTACTTTAATTGCTGCATACATACTTGAAATAGTGGCTAAAGGTACTCGGAATCATAGTCTAACAATTAGATATTATTGTACATGTTGAAGGCTTAATTTTTATGCTCAATTGCCATACTTCCAAGTACTTTTTCTTATTTGTAACAAACAAAATATATACATATTAATATTATTATGTAATATTTATACATATATATTTTGTCCAGTGTAAAAAAGACAAATAACTATTAAACTTTTGAAACCCAACAATCTGAATTTTAATGCCAATAATTTTACTACCCAGATTTTTAATTCATTGCTGATATAAAAATATGAAAACTATGCAGAAAAATTACAGTTGAGTTTTAACACAAATGCACAGCAGAAAATGAAAATCCCCGTGTTGAAAAAGCATGCGACTTTTTCCGGCCGACAAAAAATTGGCTAGAAAAAATCATGATTTTTTCTAATTTGAAAAAGTCAGGACTTTTTCATAAAAGTCGTGGCCGGTTAGTGGAAATCATCCTCATAAAACAGTTTTTTTGAGGTTTTTTTGTCATTTTTGTTTGTTGTTGTTGTAGAAGGAAGGAGAAGGGCTTGACTTGGTCAAGTAGGTACTAGACCCCACCAACATGCAAGATTGAATTTTTTTAAAAGGGTTTGACCAAAAACATTGGCAACTAATGGTTTACTTAAATCTTTATCTTTCCTTTTTATCCTTTTACTTAAATTTTTAACATTACCATTAATTGTTTCAGGATGTTTGAGAGCGGTTCCAACCTCATCTGACTTGATATGGAGAAAGTAGAATTTCATATCCCATTCAAAATCCAACAGACTTAACAGTTTTCAGTATTTAAGGATTGGTAGGATTGCAACATTTTCATTGGATTATATCACGTATGAGGGTATGGGATTGGCATTTAATCAAGAGCACCAATCCCTTTATGTACCTCGATGTTGGTGGTATTGATTGTTGAACTCCTCTAACATGGCCTTAGCAGAAATGTACCTTTCACTCAAACCAAAATCATTCATTAGGAATGTTAAGCTTTTTCTACCACATTATAAGGCTTCAATTAGGTGGTTTCATCAAAATTGGGAGGTGTTCACTGATGTCTCTAGAGGATCAAGGTAGAGGCAAAGATTGATACTAATGATGAGGATCTGAATATAAGCAATGGTGGAACATTGCTTGTCATTTAAATGTTCTTTCTCATTTATTCATAATGCTTTCTTTCAAAGTTTAAATAATTTTTTGGAATCATGGTTTGGAATTTTTTTAAATATAATTTTTTCATTAAAATTTAAATATTTTATGTAATATTTAGTAAACCAAGTTATTGAAATAAGATTGGTCCGAGTCAATCCGAGTTCAAGTTTGAGTTGGAGTTGGAGTTGGAGTTGACCATCGACCGATTCCTAGGTTGAGTCTGAGTTTTAAAACATTGCATTGATATACATTTATATATGTGAGGTCATTTTGTATTGGTTCTCCACTTTTGAGTCCTTGATTGGACAACTATCAGGGTTGAGGATTCGATATCGACTTTGATGTATCATCTTTTATTTGGCATCCACTACATCATATATATCAGTGTTTTCTCCATATTTATGTGCCAATGTGTTTATATGATGTTGTTGTTGCTTTATATGTTTAAAATTTTGAAAAAAATGAATATATTTTGTATTTTTAATGTCTGTCGTGGTTTTTCGATTTTTTGCTAATTTTTTTCGACTTTTCCTGAAACGATGTTTTTTGGACCCTCGCCGACTTTTTGTCAGTGCCGACTTTTTCAACAGTGAATGAAACCAAGCACATAAAACACATAACACAATTTTTACCCAGGAAACCCCAGTGTGGGGAAAACCAACAAAGAGGGGATTTTATTTTGGCTTCAGAGGAAATTTCATAGCAGCAAAAATCAAAAAATTATTACAGCAGAATTTTTGTCCTCTTCTTCACAGGTACAACCCAGCTAATCTTGTGTTGTACGACCTAGTTGATTTGGCCCTGTACAGATTGACAAGTACGGCCTGTACAACCTGGCTAGTTCAGCCCTGTACAGCCCAAGTAGACTTGGCCCTGTACAACCTGCAACTCAACCCTCTTCCTTGTTGTTGTTGTAGTACAACCTAGTGTCTAAGTCACATGACATGTCCAAACCCCCCGTCGTGTCGCATGTCTAGCGTGTCGGACACGATTCAACCTAATTCATGTTCGACACTTGTTTAGAATGTGTCATGTTCATAGGACACGGGTGTCCTAAAAACAGGACACATGTCCTCCTCAGAAAAATACCCTAGTTCATGGTTTCTCAAGCAAGTTGCAGCTGTGAGGTGTTTCGGTGTGCAGCTAAGGGTTATTTGTCCTTACTAATGTTATTTAAAGAGGTCCCCATCCCCTCCATTTTAGCCACCCTAGTAATTAATGGTAATATTAAATTATTAAAGTAAAAGGATGAAAATGAAAGATAAAGGAGTAAGTGGCATTCTCTTTTATCTTTCATTTTCAGCATTTTATTTAAATTTGTAACATTACCATTAATTGTTTCAGGATGTTTGAGAGTGGTTCCAACCTCATTGGACTTCATATGGAGAAAGTAGAATTTTAGGTCCCATTCAAAATTCAACAAACTTAACAGTTTTCAGGATTTCAAGATTGGCAGGATTGTAATGTTTCCACTGGACTCTATCATGTATGAGGGTATGGAATTGGCATTTAATCAAGGCCACCAAGCCCTTTATGTACCTCGATGTTGGTGGCATTGATTGGTGAACTCTTTTGTCACGACCCCAGTAAAAATGTACCCTTCACTTAAGTATAAACTATTTTGTTGAACTCTTCTCTTTGTCATCGTATCAAGTGACTTAGTGGTGTATGTGCACACCAACCTTTGTCTTATATGCAGGCACTGGGCAAAGAGAAGTGCGGTTGAAGGGAAAGACAAAGATGTGGGATGTGTTTCCTAATCATATGGGTTTGGACAATAGTGTTGAGTTGGAAATGTCATCATTTATGTTAGTAAGTTAGTAACTTAATAGTTACTAAGTTAGGACTAGTTGTATGATTGAATTTGTATCATCATCTTGTAAATGTTTACAGTTTAATTATTTCATTTTTGTATGTGTAATTCATAATTCATATATATATAACATGTCCTCTGTGTCCTGTTTCTGGAGGTCGTCGTGCATGTGTCGAATACTCATATTTTTGTGTCCTCTGTGTCCTGTGTCCCCATGTCAGGTGACTTAGCCTGGTGTACAGCTCTCTCTGCTGCTACTCGGCCTAGCCAACTCGGCCTCACCCTCTGCTCTCAAGCTTGCCCTCTTCCTCAGCCAAATCGCCCTCTTTTGTTTGCTCAATGTGTGTCTTCAACCCCTCACCTCAACTCCTTTTATCTTTTTCACCTTCGCTCTATTTCCTCCTTTGGATCTATTTCCTAGTTAGAAACTTAGGAAATCTTAGTTATAAAACCAATAATAATTAATTGAATAATTATTATTCTTTTCCTAAGTCAGACTTAGGATAAAATACAAAATTCTGAAGTGGGTCATAATTAATGTGTCTTTTGCATGCTTAGACACAAATCTTATGCAGAGACACCTTCCAAAGCTACAAACTTAACAATAAGAGAAATTCGTATAGGATAGTCTTTAATAAAATTATGAATAATGAGATAAGATGATTACAATGACCCTTATGGCGGTATACATATAGGCATTGACTGGCCACGAGGTGAAAAGATATATCTCTTTCCCTTTCATTAATTAACCATTAATTATTATTGTTGTTAATATTATTATTATTGCGTAATATTTATATGTATATATTTTGTGTGTTACATTTCCTTCCCCTTAAAAATGCTTTGTACTCAAAGCATACTTATGGAAAACTTATCTCTTGCTCCGGCTTGTAATATTGTCCCCTAATTCTTCATTCTCGAGTCAGTGATCGTTGATGACCTGAGACAATAGGATCTTTTAAGCATTGACCAAAATTATCAAATTGTAAAATAGTCCACCCACCCTAATTTGATTTTCTATGGAACTGTGCGTTTATAGGATTCTTGGAAAAAACTTGATGTATTTTGACTCCCATGATAGATTCTACTTTGAGCACCACTTGTACTGGAAATAATATTCTTCGGAATACCGGTCATTTGTTTCCGTTGATACATTGATTGGTTGAAGTATCGTCTTTTGTGATTAGGATGTTGATTAAGCGTCCTTGCAACTTGATCTTTACTTCTTATACTTGTAGCTTTTTCTTGATTAACTTTTGGAATTGAGTCTTCTTCATACCTCTGGCTTTTTTGTACTTTGACATTTGAAGACCTCTTTACATCAGCTAGATTTGCATCCTTTTGAGTTGTAAGGTCGACTGGGTCTATATTAATTCCTTTATCCACAATTGGGATTTTTACATTTGAAGACTTCTCTAGTTCCATATGTTCATTTATTGTCTCTTTATCAACCAATGATTGTGTTGATAAGTTGATCTAACTTGTTCTATAGCTACTTCTTATCACACTTTAACTTCTTAATATGTGTGAGTAAACTTTGATTATGAACCTTTAGGCGCGAGTTTTCTTCCTTATCCGATTTGTCGACTTTGTTCATGTATTCCTTCTCAGATTCTTCCTCTTTCAACTTTCTGATTTGTTCCAATGATCTTTGATTAAAGATTTTTAAACAAGTTTCTTCATTTTTTTTCTGACAATTTCTTTCCTAGATATTGGTTTTCTTGTTCCAACTTTTGAACACATTGTTTTGTATCCTTTGACTTCTTGATCTGATTAAGTAACTTTTGACTATATTCTTTTAAACACGAAAGTTCTTCGTTTTTTATCCCTGATAACTTCGCCAAATTCTTTTTGCATCTTTGATATTGACTTTTGATTTTCTTGAAGGATCACCTTCGAGATATTTTTAAAGTCTTTTGATGAAGGTATTATCGATTTTGACCTCATAGTAGTGTCTTGCAATGTCATCATTTGCTTCTTATAGGGGAACGTCACAAACCTTTTCTCCATGTTTAAGATGAAAGTTCCTAGTTTTTTAAACTGGGGTAATCCAAGCATTATGTCAGTATCTTCTTTATACAGAGTCATAACATTGAATTGAGATATATATTCATAATCATTAATTGTCACTTGTAACTCCTTAACTTCATATAGTTTCGTACGAAAAATATCTTCCAATTTAATTATATTCGGATCTGGAATTAATAATTGATTTGCCAAATTAATATTAATGTAATTTTCCTCCCGGTATGCGCTGATAGCGATGTTAACCTCTTTTCCTTGAATACTCCCTTTTAATGTAAACAATCTGAAACATGAATTGTGACAACCTTCATAAAAGAATCTTCCTTTCGTCATTTTGGAATTGTCCTTTTTTTATTTATTTTTAATTTGAATTGGCCCTTTTAATAATCCTTTTAATTGCTTCGTAATGTCCTTTATATGCCTTGAATTGAAATTATTTTCTCCTTATTTTCAACTCTAATAACTTTAAAATATCTTCACTTTAAAATATATATATATTCCTCCTTCACTTTATAAATGACACTCTCAATATGATATGCGTACTAGGCTTTTCAAAGGGAGTTTAATTAATCCCACTTAAAAAGCTTCACGAAATCCTTTAAATTGAATTAAAAACTCTTCTTTTTACTCTTCTTTTAATTGAAACTTTAAAGTTTATTTTTATAACCCCATTATTAACTTTTCCTCTAAATGATAATAGAGCTTTATTAACCCTTATCCTGTTAAATTTAGAGCTGCTATCAAGTTCTTTTCAATTTACTAGAGAATAGAATAATAGCCTAAGTAGGATCACTGAAAGAAACACAATCACAAGGTACACAACATTTTATCCTGGGAAACCCTCATGGGGGAGAAAACCCAGCAAAAACTTCCTCAATAATAGATTGCCAATACAATGCCAAGACTTAAAGACCAAACGACCAGGAATATCCAAGACCAAGCATGCGCCTCTCTCTTCTCCTTCTTCCAACTGCAACTTCCTTCAAAACTTGCACACTAGATGAATGACTTGAGTGAGTGAATGAATGAGGCGCCATCCTCACTTATTTATACTAGCTGAGGGGGCGCTAGGGTTATGTCTCTTCACCAAGCAGGGCCGACTTCTTCCAATAGTGGTTAAAACCACTTTAATAAACCCTAGAGGCCGACTTCTCAAATACCACCATATGAATATGGTTTGACCAATCTACAAGAGGGGATTTTACTTATATAAAACCCAACATGATAGGATATGATCTATATAATAATAACTTAATTATAATTAGAATATTCTTCGCAATTACAATATTTCAACACTCCCCCTTAACAAGAAGGGTATTGTACTGACACAACCCAATACAACATCATCAGGAGAGAGAGAGGGAAGCAACATCATCAGCATCTGGAACATTGACTAGCATATCTACAAATCATCGTAATTTTTTTTCATCGTCAATAACATCATCGTTCACATCATGGAGCTAGAGTAGTATCATCATCATTGTTCACAGCATGGAGCTGGAATAGCATCATCATCATCATTCACATCATGGAGTTGGAATAGCATCATTATCATCATCGTCAACATGAAGCTGAAACATCAGCATCAATAGCATGAAGCTAGAACAATAATCTCACCAACACGAGGTTGGTACATCATCATCAACAGCACAAGGCTGGTACATCATCATCAACAACACAAGGCTGAATCAATCAGCATCATCAGCATGAGGCTGGAACAACAACATCATCAGCACGAGGCTGAGACAACAACATCATCAACACGAGGTTGAGACAACAACATCAACAGCACGAGGCTGAGACAACAATATCAGGGTTAACTAGAGGAGATCAAGTATCATGGCCCGCAATGAAGACAGTGATCTCAACCATGATGATGATCAACATGTCCATAAATAGCATCCCAGCAACCCCCCTCAAATTGCCTCTTTTACTCCATATTATCCAAGCTCATCACACCCAGTCAACTCAATGTATGGGAGATGGTGAGTCAGCGTCACCATGAGGTATGTTATAGATTTTCTCGTACGAGGTGTTGTGCTTAATTTACTAGCCCTATGAATGAGGATCATTGGTTGAAGTTGGACAATGGATCATAAGCTCAAAAAGTTATGTTTGTTTCCTTATTTCACCTTGGTGGCCAGCGTTTGTGCCCTAGTCCCGTGTTGTCACCGCCCGGGGAAAAGGGGTACTACTGGGGGGCCCTCACAAGGGTAATACTCTGTTTCCCCACCATACTTAACACTTTCCATCCTGGATCCTATCACAGTGCACTAAACTTCAGTAATGGATCATGGTCCATTCTCTCATGAGAAGAGGGGTTGAGGCCCAGAGGTTGATTGCAACTACTAGCAAAAGAATAATGAAGAAAGAATAATGCTAAAGAAAGAAAGAAAGAATAACGAAGGACTCTCAAAAGCCAATCCAAACTTTCCGCATTCACCCTAGTCCCAAAGAAGTGATGCTACAACTTGAAACCTTATAAGGTAGACTTGCAAATATGATAAGAGGACAGTAAAAAGGAAGATTAAGGGGTTTGGAAAAACGTAGCGCTTGGAAAGTGGTAACTCAAGCGAAACCACACCCTCCACAAAGGTGCTTATAGAAATGGACTCAATGACACCATAAGCCATGAAGTACTCCCAACATGTACCACTATCACACTTACTCTTGAAGGGTTCTTTTCTTTCATCGCTTCCCCTGGGACATATCCCTCTACTTGGGTTTTTCTTTCATTATTTTGGTTGGCACACCTAATAGGGTTTGATGAAGGCCCTCCCATATTCAAAATTGCTAGCTTACATAAAGTCGTAAGCTAATGTGAAATTTGAAGGGGATACTTGATGTGAACTATTTATGTGGCTTATATCTTAAGTAACAACTTACTTTGCATGATTCAAGGACTGGTATATCTTATGAACATTGGCTTTACTTGATTCTTTATCTTGTTTTGATCTGGATGCCCCTGACATGGTTCTTTGAATGACGACCCAGGGCATTGTGCCTTTATTGCAAGATATGGCACATGTGATGCAGAGCATTGAGTCACGTAGTCGCTCGACACGTTCAGATACTATCTCTCACATCTTTTGGACCTTGGACGATGGACAGATGGGTTTGATTTTGACAGATATAGTTGTGACGACACACTTATGGGCAAGGAGCCCATACTCTGGACAGTGCACCCACACATTACCCAACCATTTGATGGAGGACGTTGCACTTGGTTTGGCTTGCACAACCTACAGAGATGATGTACACCCTCCTCCACCATGCATACCATCCTTCACACCTTGGACACCGAGCCTTTTTGATGATGACATCATGCTAGGGCTTGATGGAGATGTTGGAGTTTGCCTGCCACATGGACACCACATGATGATTTGAGGTGGCATGGCAATTCTTCAACCTTGCTTGCACTTTGAATGATGACATATGGCCTTGGGAGACCCTCCACCTCTAGGAGGCTTGACATCACCACACGTGTGGTTTTATGATTTATATTTACATTTATTATTGTTGTAGAGGCTATTTTGGAGGGGTCGGCCCCTCTTGTAACTTAAAATTATAATATTTGTGGACAATAGCACTTGTTTACGTCATATAAATAGAGGTAGTGCTCATTTCATTTTATCATTGTCACTTCTCCCCTCACACAAGTGAGTAGGAGCTCTAGAAAAGTTCACCCTCTTTTCTTCTTGTCTCTTGGGTCTCATGCACACCTTTTGAAGGAGGATTGTTGGTGGATGCTTTACTTTCATGGATGATCTTTGTTGCAATTAGCATTCTCTCTCTCAAAGTGATTAGACTAACCCTACTAACTCTAACTTTAGCAAACAAATGATATTTATTATTGTTGTTATAAAAGTTTGCTACAGCCACTAGGGTTTACTTTAATTGTTGCATACATACTTGAAACAGTGGCTAAAGTTACTTAGAATAATAGTCAAGCAATAGGATATTATTGTACATGTTGAAGGCATAATTTTTATGCTCAATTGTCATACTTCCGAGTATTTTTTCTTATTGTTGTTGCAAAACATTAATTGTTGTTATATATTATTAATTTATTTCACTGCTGTAATTTTGCAACAGACATTGAATTTATTGATTATCTAGTGTCCGAGAGGTCATTAATTAGTTATATAACTTGGTAATTGTCTATATTATGATTTGGATTGTTTATTGTCTCGTACAGGTGAACCAATTACCTTGTTACCTTATCTCCTAGAACATGACCTAACATTTAGGTGACCAAGATAGGGAGTTGTAGGCTTGGTTAATCTTGTTATCTGATCTCTTGATATCACCGGGGAAGCCTCCCTTGTGTTGGACCTTCTTCCATCACTAAAACAACGGAAGTATCTACTTACGTGACACTATTAGAGACTTTCAATTGTTACACAAGATTGGGATCTTATGGAGGGCTTTGCACAAGTACAAATCCTGTGATCATTGTTATCCCCTATTCTAGGGATAACTAAGGAGATTATGTCTCGAGGCCCACAGGTCCTAGACATGGAGTACCAAGAGCCATATTGACTTGAGCTTGGCCCTGGAGGGCCCATCCTTCTTCTTCAGCGCCTCCATTCTGTCAGCAGCGGCAACATCCATCCCATCGGCCTAGTTCTGAAGTAGCAGTGGATCTTGCTCCATGAGGTAATGAGTCTGGGTATCATGGTATGTGTCACTCTGATTCTCAAAGCATTTGAATATGTGCATTCAATTATCTTTTGCTTCGTGACATGTGCTTGGACTTTATGCCTTTTGACTTGTCCATACCTTGGGGGGATGACAGAATGCCCTAGCAAGTTAGTTCCCTTAGGAGTGAGTTGCCACTGGGTAAGTTTATGAAACGTCATCGTCCATTCCTTCCATACTTATCACTTTTCATCTTCCCTCTCATCTATCCCCTACATTGGTCTGGGCATTGGGTTTGCCAAGCTAGTAAGGGTTGTACCTTGCCTTGTGGGAAGAAGGGGCGAAGGCCCAGAGGGTAAAAGTAGCTGGCAAAAGTTAAAAGCCAAAGATCAAACCTTGAGATGCTTCGCCCAGGGATCCCCGAGAAAGCAATAAAAGGCTTCTCAGCAAGAAAAGAGGGGACCCATAAAAAAGATAAAACTCAAGACCTAGTTGGTGGATAGGGGGTCTCATCACAAGCCAACCTATTAGATCCATGGGCATGTAGCGGTATGACACTACTATTCATCTTATCACCACGCCAGGGTAGTGGCTCTTGGTGGCATAGCCAAGAGAAAGGGGGTCTCATCACGAGCCAGCCTTCTCATCTCCGTGAAATGCTTGTGGGTAAAGCTATCACCACTGGTCACCACGCCAGGGCAGTGTCCCCCAACTATTCTCTTGAAAGAAAAAGCAATAAGATAAAAAGTAAAAAGGCATTGAATGGGCTAGGAAACAATTGCATCCATGACAAGGTGCATCTAACCCTCTTCAGAGGCACCCACAAGTAAGACCTACATTTCCCTATCGTCACTGCACCCCTTGCCCAAACATCCTCCACACCATCTAATGCACTTACATGACCTAGATTGGTCTTCACCTAGAAACACCCCACACCGAAGGAGAATTAGCCCAATAGGACATCCTGGAACTCTCTCCAAACCTGGCTTGTAGAATAGTATAACGTCTTTGAGCACTTGTCTAGGAAAAGGGGGGGTTTATGCACATGTTTGGGTAACTTGATTATTAGATGTGATTGGCATTACTATGATCCATGTGACTTATGATCCCATGGAGGGCGTACTTGTTGTTGTTGCAGGACCATGCTCGACGAACAGGTACATATGGGGAGATGATTAGCTCGGACCTCCATAGGGCTAAAAGCCCATCAGATCGATGTTGAAACCTCAGCCAAGGGCAGACATATACCAGATGCTTGCACCGGAGAAAAAGGACGTTCTACCAGAGGCACCTTGGCAAGCCTGGACCTAGGGGGTCTTTCCTTTCCCCCTGAACGTTGGCCTTGGGAGGCCCATGACATCACCCTTGTGACCCTTGACGTCACCCAGCGTCAGATGGACATGATGAAGGCAATTGTGTTCCAAGTGGCACAAGTGGCATGATCCGGAGGCCTTGGAAGGCCTAACGTTTTTCTCATGGAGGCCAACATCTCACTGATGAGGCCCAACGTCACCCTAGGAGGGCATGACGTCACCTCTTTGGCACATATTAGGGTTTAACTTGTCAATTTTATGTAAAAAACTGGATTTTTGATGTAACTAGCCATGTCGGTCTTTTTTGACCTAATTGTAATTAAAGATCATTTGAATTGTATAAATAAGGGAAAATCCCTTGTATTTTATCATCATCTTTCACTCACACAAGTGTGAGGTCTTAAATTCGGCCTCTTTTAAGGCTTAATGGTTTAACTAAGTGGTGCAAAACTCTTGGAGGGAGCTTTATTTGGTGATTTTTGGCATTTTCATAGTGGAAAGTCTTCAACTAGGGCATGTTACTAGATTATTATTGGTCGATGTAAGTGAAAATCTGCAATTCTTCTTTCTTTGAATGGTTATGGTATCTTTTACTTTGCATTTACTAATATTATGAAATTGCTAGTGTGAAACCCTAGGAAAATAAGCACATGTTATTGTGATTTTCTCAATAGCTATCCACCTACTTGATTTTGCTAGAAGACACCTCCATTGAAGCATATGCTAGAGCCCTACCTTTGTAAGCACTCTAACACCATTGCTTCATTACGCTTTTATTTATCTCAAACTTGACCTAAAGAAGAAGGAAAATCGCTAGGGCCTAGGGTTACCTATTTCCTAGTGGTTGTTTTCCTTCTAGGGTTTGGATGATTGAGGCCTTGGGTTACCAACACCTCAATCATCCTCCCTCTTGTCTTTAGTTCACTTACTATCACTTGTTTCCTTCAAGATTGTTGCTGCAAAAAGTGACCCCATTAACCCTAAAGGCACTAGTTTATACCTTACATTTGATTGATTGATGAAAACAACCCTCAAACCATCTACCTCAAGCTCTTTGCTAACCATTCTTAACCTTAGATTAGACTAACTTACTAACATTCTTGCTGCTGTTACAAAAGTAGGCTACAGCCATATATTACAGCAGTAAAAGCTCCTAAAAGCAAGTGTTAAAGTTGATTTTACATTGTCTTCTTTGCTTCTAACAAATGCTAGCATATTGACAATTCTAGGTTATCATTTTGGGTCATTATTGAAGCTTGTTTAAGGCATAATTGTGAAGTTATCATTATATATACATTGCTGTTATAAATTTCTGTTGCTTCATCTTTATTATCAGCTTTTTTTTTGTTCGAAGTCCAAGGTTTTACGAAGCACTAATATCAATTGTTACTTGCAAATAGTGTTTTCTTGTTGTCTTTTTCTGGGCAGGTACACTTAAGCAAATCTTTGCTTCATCTTATTAAACCTTTGGAACTTTCTGATCAGTGTGACTTGTGAGAGGGGAAGAACTTTTCTTGACACTATTACCTTTGCCTTCTCAAACCCCCAGGTCACCGGGGACGTCTCCCCTGGGATTTCACCCCTAAAGAGAAAGAGGTGTCTTATTTAGGTAACAATGATAGGACAACCTCCTGTTACGCCAATTTATTGTTCACTTGCCTTTGGCTTTTGGGCAAGTACAAATTGTGCGATAACAATAACAACACCCACTCAAGTACAACAACTCTTGTTACATTATTTATAGCACTCTGTTGCTGTTACAATAGTTTAAACACTTGTCACTCACATTAATCACAGGTTGCATGTAACTAACATTTCAATTTAAATAACCAACACACACACACATGTATATATATACTTTTGAGTGGTGACATCATTCTAACACCGCCCCTCTACACACAATAATTCTAACACATTATACTAACACAGAGTAGTTGTGAATCCACATTACACATAAAAACATATACAGAAAGCATCATCCTATGACTAGCAACTAGTTTATCAAGACCATAGAAATATAAATGCATTATTTCAAATAAAATGAACAACCGCCTCACATAACCTTATTTTATAGCAGAAAGCAACATTCATGTAGAATTTAGAAAACTGTGACTAAAAGTCACTAAATAATTTTATCAGCATCTAAACTTGATTTTATATAAATTAAACTTTACCTGCATATAGGTGAAGATATGTGAGGGCATGTGCAACATCAATTGCTATGTCCAAGCGTGTTGATAAGTCCAAAAATGTTCCTCGTTGCCCTGAAAAAGATGGACAAAAGTCACAGAAAGAACTAACCGCCATCAACTATCAAAAGTCACAGAAAGACCAAACTTGTTTTACTGAAATAAGGAAAAGATTAATTTTCGCATCAAGAAAACAATGACAAACAACACCATCAACTCATACCATCTAGATGCTCTCTTAAAGTGCCATTGGTAACATACTCGGTTACAAGAATACGTTCTTTCTCCTGCTCACAAACTCCAATCAGTCTCACAAGGTTCAAATGCTCTATTCTAGCCAACATTCCAACTTCATTCCTGAATTCTGCTGTTAGACGTGCCTCAAATGTATCCTGCAAGATATGATGACTAAAGACCATCAAAATAAAGGAAGCAATTCAACCTTGGGAACAAAACTACCAAATAATTAAAGGTAACTCCAACATCCAGTAATCTATTCCAATGGGGATTACTTTTTTGGTCCAAGAAAAAAAAACTGTATATTTTATATTTCAAGCAGAAAATCAAAATATACAAAGGTATGTGCTTTGAAGAACTCATGTAGACACCAACGGAAATTACTTGTCTACCAAGCTGCAATTAAATATGAATTTTTCACATAAAAATATTCAGCCAGGATATATTTTCCAATATATGGAAAGGAAGACTAGATAAGAGAGAATCAACTTCTATTACAAAAAGCTACTTCTTCCAACAACTGGCAATCAAATGAAAGGAACATAAACTGACAATGGAAGATGGGCCCAAGCATTAGCCTGCTACATCAGATTGGCCTAAGGAGACGCATACTTGCAAAAAGTGTCAGATGGAGACCTCCACTGATTTCACTAGCAAATTAGAGAAGGGCATGGGGGCAACAAATATGGATCAAGAAGTGGAGTTTGTTGCGGACGAGTCTCGTGATCCTTTTCTTGCTAAAAAACTGGAATTAGGAGAGTTTGACACTAATATAAGGGAGGACCCTATCTTCAAAACAACAACTTAAACAATAGAAAAAGGATTTGCCATCTTGTAGTTTCTTTGGAAACTTCTCCTAGATAGAGCCATTTATAAAAAACAGGAACCTCGTGGTTAGTATGTGGAGTACACTCTAAGTCTTGGGAAAGACTTTATTTGTGTAGGTATTGACTCTAAAGAAGCAGCTCGGGGTGTGCTAATAAATGGAACTTTAATGATCGTTGGGACTGTTATCTGTCAGATTAATCCCTTCTGTGAAGCCTGTTACCTATTCAACTTGCATCTAAGTGGAAAAATCCCTAATCCACAAATGTAACCTTGAGGCAAGCCTAGGAGAAGTACCACTGTCACCTCAATACGGTTCTCCTCTCACTTTTGGCTGGCTCTCTTAGCGCCAAGGAGGGTATCCATAGATGTGAATGATTAAATAAACTAAGTCTAAAACATTTATCAATGACAGCCTTAGACTTAGGATGTAAATTTGAATGATGATGAATATATGATGCACAGATTTACACTAATGAATTAAACCTAATTCAAGATATAACTTTACAAAAGTGAAAAGGATTCAATACTTAGAAATTATTAAGATGTGATGCTTCATACAAGTAAATTCCAGCAATGAGAAACTAAAGCATACATCAACTAGATCCAATTAAAGATAGGATCATTTATAATCTTGTGGATCTATAAATCAAATCTGATTTATGATAATTTTGAAGGCAATTTCCAGATTTGAACAAATGGTGAAAACCACTTGTTAAAGCTATATAAAAGATATAAAATCAATGCTCAATAGGTAACTTGCAAATATGATTTGTAATATAGAAATTTAATTTCCAAATTTGCTTAATATGTTAGTCCAAGTAAATGATGCAAAAGTGAAGTATAACTTAGGCCTAGTCACAATTACGAGTTTATAAATAAACCTTCAACAATTTCGAGAATTGTGATTAAATAAATCAAGTCTAAGAAAAGATTTGAGGTCTATGAAAAATAGTTAGACTTGAAATGAAATCTAATTTATGATATTGAGGAATTTATATCAGACTTCATAAGACAAAGAAAATTAAATAATTTTGGAATTTTAAATGGTGTTTTAAGGGAGAGATTAGTGCCAAATAAACCCTAGGGCTTATGGAGTCAAGAAAACCATCTAAGAGGGCTATTTTCTTATGTACTTATGGCTGGAAAATATGCATGAAGACACTATATCCACTCTAATATGCCAGAAAATAATGCAGAAAATTCACAAGGGCGGGCTCCCAAGGAATGCTCCTTCAACTAATTACTTGATTTTACTCTAGAATTGGAAATAAGAAATCTGCAATTATTCCTAAGAGATAAAATGCAAATCATTAAACCAATACTAAAACAGATAAGGAAAGAAGAAGGTAATACCACACCAAATTCCTTCCAAAGTAGCAGATGCACTAATCCAATGAATCAAGTAGCTAGCCATTGCATGAAAATGAACCAACGCCGAATCCAAGCTTGAAGCACCAATATATTAGGAAAACATGAAAAGAAAGTCTCCAAGAAATCCCCAAAAAGCCTTTATGCTTGGATCTTCAACATATGCTCTCTCAAATATCCAATCAACTACAAAAATTACCAAGGAGGGGAGCCTTTTATATAGAGTTTTAGGCTCAACAACCTCCTAATAAAACAACAATATCCTTGGTTAAAACCCTAGATCTAGCCTAAGAGAACACAAACAACCATTACCCACGAACTAACTAAGGTGGATAACGTAAACAATACATAAAAATATGAGGTGGTTATGCCACATATACAAATCCTCAATGATAAGTCTCCATCAAGATACGACGTCTCCATCAAAAAAAGGAAGAAGGCTAGGTCAAAGCTCCAACATTTAGCCTCCAAGCATGGAAAGGAGTCCATCAACCTCCCTCAAGTGTGGAGGGCCCCTCAAAATAGTGAAAGGGCCAAGTAAAAAGGCCTCTCCAAGGTGGCTCACATGGCATGTGTGGTTCAAGAAGTGAGACATCTCATCCAAAAGGTGGTCCACCAATCCCATGTGAGGTCTCCAAGGTGAAGGATCTCCCTAAAACATGCTAACAGTCACATCCATCAAGTGAGGGGTCAACCCTTCCTCAAAAACTAGCTCAACATCCAAAGGGAAAAGCCAACAAGCTCATGGCGAAGGGGACGACTCCTCAAAATAGTGATGCATGCCTCCAAATATGTGCCAAGAAAGGGAGCGGTCCACTTCGAATGATGAGTCATCCTCTAATCATCCACCATATACATGAAATAGCCCTCAAAAAGGCTAGGTGCTTCTAGCAAGGTCCCCTCAATCATCAAAGTGCATAAAAATATGTAGAAGGGGGAGGGCACTCCACATGAGGGTGTATCTCATGAATTAATGTGTCAATAACATGCCAAATAACTACGAGAGTGCTACGGAATTCATCACCTAGGCCAAAGTGTGACATACATACATAGATCCATGCTTCTAATAAAAGGGGAAGTGTGATCTAGGTATACAACCTTTAAAACAACATATCACAATTTTTACAAAGAGGTAAAGTGAAAAATCTTAGGGGAACTCTAAGCCATGTGTCCCAACAGACCCATTCCAAGACCCTTGCACACCCACCTAAACCATAAATTATCTCAATAAGATGGTTTGAACGAGCCATAAAGGCAGGACTAGCCTTGAAATGGAACCTAGAAGGAAGTGCCATGACCAACCACAAGGGTCTAGAGAACCACCTAAGTAAAAAAAAGAATTTTACATAGATCAATAAGCATGGTCTAGTAAAAGATACCACTGATACATCGTCACAGTGTTTGGCTCATCATGATACACCACACAGCCCTCTAAAATAATGAAGGCACAATGATCATGGATCACCAGGCTCGGACATCTGCTCAAAAGAATGTGCAACGGGATCAACTCTGATGCTGGGACAACCATGCAAAGAAAATGGATTACCCTGATGCAAATCCGAGGGCTAACAAAGCCTAAGGGTTCTGGATGGCAGTCTAGAAATAATGTTACCGTCACCAACACTATTCCTTTCTCTTCAAGATCAGTGCTTGCTGATCCTAAGGGGGTATCCTTAACAATATCTGTAATCCACTGTAAGTAAGCTCTGAAATCTACATATTAAACCCTTACAAAGATCCCATCAGAGAAGAAGCATAGAAAAGGCACCAACACCATACATCAAATAAGCTCAAAGACCTAGCATGTAATGAATATAAAATAAATAAATAGACATTAATCACAATAATAATAATATAATATTAATTAAATAGTCTAAAGGACACAAACTAAGAAACACAACACTTCACCTTCATGACTAGTCAAATGTGTACATAATATACAGTCACGAGGCTCATTATATCTAATCATTCAATTCAATCATATATATATATATAGAGAGAGAGAGAGAGAGAGAGAGAGAGAGATTTATTGTTTCTGTCCTATTTATTTTGAATATTTAGAGTATGAACCAGATTGGTTCATTCCATAGGTATCAAAGCCCCTTCCATGGTAATTCCACTGATCTGGCCTTTGGCCACATATTTATCAGACCTTCTCTTATTATGGGTCTTCGACCACAACTTGACCTTTGGCCATTTCATCATCCATTACCACTCGTCTTTGGAAAATCTTTTTCCAGGAAAAATCAGAAGAGACAAGATTATTCTGCTATCCATAATCTGAAAATGTTGCTGCAATAAAATTCCAGTTCACTATCTCGAACACCAGGATGCCACTAAGAGTTGTGTATAACATATATATTTAATAAAATATCACCAGAGAAACAGATAGTGAAATTTAACAAAACAAAATTCTGCCCAGCTAAATAAGCATTGCCTGTGAACACAAGGGAACCTGTCTGCAGACAATATTGCCATTTTTATTAGCTGTGTCAATAGTTGATTATGGAACATTACAAAAGAAAATGGAATCACCATTACAGATATCCGTTATTTGCTACAGCATGCTCCAGTCCTTCAAACCTGTCAAATCACGTAGAGAAAAGTATTAAAAACATTGACCTGTCACTAGCACTGGAGTGTTGATTGGGCTGCCATAGAATAGAATTGTGGCCAATTGTAATGTCCCCCACCTCTTGATGAAGAGGGTTGGAGAGACTCAATAGTCTAGTTGTCCCCACTAGACTATAGTCTCATGCATTATGGGGAGAAAGTCAGCTAAAAGCCATCAGCTAAGCACAATGTTATGTTATTGAGTTGACTTTGAAAAGAAAAGGTAACTAAGAGAAAGAAAAGAGCACGTGAGGGAAAGCTAGGAGTTAACCCTAGGGGTTAACTAACTCAACAGAGAAATAGAATTGAAGTACAAAAAAAAGGAAGGGCGCACTTCTCATTCACCGTTGGATTATTATTGCATTTTGCTTTTGCGCTCTTGAGCACGAACAGTTTTGAGGGTTTTGAGAATACAAACCCTAGAGATCAACTCGGTGGTGAAAGATCCCACCTCACTTGATCCAAGCTTGGTCTCGGGGATGCAATACTCTACCAACACCATTCTACAGCAGCTACAGGTACCATCAAGCATTCCAAGAAGAAGCATGACGTAACCTTGGGGGTTTTCAGCAAGGAGGGCGCACCATTGAAGGAAGAAAGATTCGATCCAGGAGATAGAAGAGGTTTTTGGATTATTGGTCATCTGGGTTTTCTCTGTAGGGCCTCAGCCATCATTCCTAGCATATTGGGAGAGAGGTTTACTTGCCATTTGATTTTATGAAGCTTCGCAAGAGTTGGAGAGAAAGAGGGCGCACTGTGGAAAGAGATCTAGTCATTTTGGAGGGGCAGATCTTCATCTTTCAGCTAGAGACTTCATCAGGGGATTTGTCTAGCCCC